>JAOYMZ010042380.1:0-15062 GCA_025802335.1 Pinguicula primuliflora | reverse complement strand
TGATCATAGAGGAGTTGCTATATGTACAGAGTTGGAGGACATCATGTCTGATTGGGGCATTACTAAGCTCTTGACCATTACTGTAGGCAATGTGACCAACAATGACACTACTCTTGAAGTACTAAAGAGAAGGCAACTCACCCTATTTGGGGATACTCAGGAGCAAGTTATCAGGAGGCATGAGAACATGCATGTGAGGTGTTGTGCGTATATCTTGAACTTGATTGCTCAAGATGGTTTAACAGAACACTAAACTGCTATCTCGCGTGTTAGGAATGTAGTCAAATTTTGCAAGTCTTCACCTGCCCAGTTTGAGACTTTTAGGCAGCATGTACGTCAGAGAAGGTTTGAGAACAAAGGATTTCTGCAATTAGATGTTCCAACTCGATGGAACTCTGCTTATGTTATGCTTAACCCTACAATTAAGTATCAGATTGTCTTTGAAGACATGTTGGAGGATCATGTCTTCTATGATTATTTATGTGATGCTGCTCGAGAGAAGTTAGGCCCCCGACTGAAGATGATTGGATACAGGTATGATGCTACTAATAGAATAAAATCAAATGAAATGTTCCTTATTCATTCATTGGCTACTTTTCTAAAGATTAGTTGTATGTTTTTCAGGTAAAGAACTTTATTCCATTCTTCAAATTGTTCTATGACATTACTCATGTCTTCTCTGCTTCCGATATGCCTATTGCTCATTTGTTATTTCAAGAGCTGATGAGAGTAGAGGAGGAGTTGGATGAAGGTGCAGGGTGGAGATTTGGAGTATGCAAATATATCTAAGAAGATGAAATTAAAGTTCAACCAGTACTGGGGAGAGTTGACCACCATAGATCCAAAGCATAATCTCAAGTTGAACAAGTTTCTTTTCAAGGCTACTGTCCTTGATCACAAGTGCAAACTTGAGTGGTTTCGATTCTGGTTTTATAATACAATGGAGAAAAAAGGCTGATGATGCTTTTGATATAGTGAGGCAATCGGTTACAGACATCTTCGATGAGTACCACACATTGTATGGTCAAGGTAAAGTGAGAGCTCCTGTGGATGAGAGATTACATGTTGGCTCTTCTTCTTCAACCTCACATTCTGCCTTTACTCACATACAGAGGTCCAGCACAAGCTCTAGAGGAAGTAAAGAATACAAGAAACATATTGAAGAGAAGAACAAGATGGTGCAAGACAATATAAGTGAGTTGGATAGATTTTTGAATGAGCCCGCGATGGCCATGGATGAAGATTTTGATACTCTACAGTGGTGAAGATCTAACAAATTCAAGTACCCTGTTCTTAGCTTGATTGCTTGATATGTACTTGCAATCCCGATCACCACTGTTCCTTTAGAGTCAGCATTCAGCACAGGAGGACGAGTGTTAAGTACTTTTAGGAGTTAGCATCGGAGACAACTGAAGCTCTTATTTGTGCCCAAAGTTGGATGAATGTTGATGCCATTGCTAGTCTTGGAGGTAACAACGATGTTACTACGGATGAGGACAGTGATGATACGAATGATGATGTAGGGACAGAAGATCCTATCACTTACGATGTAGTTTCGGGTAATAAAATATTTCATATAGTGAAGATCCTAGCACTTACGATATGTTATCTATTATTATGTTTTATGTTTTTGTGTAGAGTTTCGAAATGAACCACTCAAGTTTATCAATGCTCTTAGATGAAGTGAAGGAATCATAAATCAAGGAATGGTGGACTATGATTCATGAAGATAGTTATGAACTATGTTGATGGTGTGAACTATGTTGATATTATGAACTATGTTGATATTATGAACTGTGGTTGTGTGGTTGTTTCATGGCTGATAGAACATGAATTATGGTTATTGTTGGCTTGTTTTTTAGTTCTTCTCTCTCAAGTTGAGTCTGTACGGATGATGAATTCTAGTTTATGCAGGTTTGTTAATATTAGCTTAAACGTATCTTCTTTACTGTAATCTATGTTCATAGTTGGGACTTGGGAGCACATATTCTTAATGAAATGAAGCTCTGTGACGGTGAGTTATTAAGGATCATTTTCCATGAAGATCGAGGAATAAGGCATAGAAAGTTCATTAGTTATTTTTAAAAGAATCCGTGGAGTCATGTCATTCAACTGCAGCACCTTAAAAAGTCCTAAAACAATGGAGCTCGTAAGTGAATTTCAACTAAAATCAGAGGTATTCATTTTTTCTACTCAAAAAATGTCGATGCATTGCCGGTGTTGGTACCATTGTTTCGGTACCAGTACTGATACCGATACCGGTTAGACTCGGTACTGGTATCGGTATTTTTAGTGTCCGGACCGAGGGTACCGGTACCAGATCAATTCGCAACAAGGACCGGTACCAAAGTGTGGTACCGATTAAGAGCAAGTACCGATATCGATCCAAGGTTGGGTCGGTACCGACCAGCCCGATAGACACCCCCACTGCTTCCAGCCCAGATGGTGCAAAGCTTGTTTAGTGGTACGGGGTTCTATGGGTACATCCGTACAGACGTGAAGCAGAGCGTACTTCAGATTAGGCTTGTGGATTCCTAAGCAACTGCGAGTAGTCATGGGATGAAACTGTGATGAAGAGGAAGAGGAAGAAGAAGCTGATTGAATAGCCTGGGATCAGCAGTGATAAGTGGAGTGACTTCATCCAAAGCAGTGATTTCACAAGCAAAAGTTGGCAATTCTGGTTGTTCTGCAGATAACGGAAGACTTTCAGTAGTTGCACTGGGCACAGAAAATTCAGAGGCATCAATGTGAGGTATAGACGAGGCTGTGGGATGCTCAACAATGGCAACAGACTCCAGAGAAGCATCAACAGTAGAGTTAGGGCCAGAAGACTCATGAACATGACAATCAGGAACAACAGATTCAGGAAGAGCAAAATCAACTTCTGAAGCTCTGATACTCCGAAGTATAGGAACATCAATCAAAACTTACGGCTCAAAAGAGATAATAGGGGAGGTAGGATGATAAGACTGCGACACAGGCTCTACAGGTTACAATACAAACTCATGAAAATGAGCAAGTAAGAACTGACCTGTACCAAAATCTTTGTCTTTGTAGGGAAAAATAGCCTCATCAAATGCAACATGCCTTGATATGTAAGATCGATTTTCAGCAATAGAGAAGCACCTATATCTTTTATGTCAGTCACTGTAACCCAAGAACACACAAGGGATGGATTTGTTGTCGAACTTATTATGGCGAGAATCCCAAGTGTAGGGATAAAATTTAGAGCCAAACACGCACAAGCAACCATAATTAGGATGTTTTTCATGATGACGGAAAAATGGTGAATCCCATTATAAACTTGCCAAAGGCATACAATCGATAAGAAAAAACAGCGGTGTTAAACGCCTCAACCCAAAAAGATTTTGAAATATGAGCATAAATCTTCATAGTGACAGCTAGTTCACGGATCATGCAATGCCTTCTTTCCACCGTTCCATTTTGTTGTGGCGTGTAAGGGCAAGATATGTTATAAACGATGTTATCGTTGGAACGACCGCGAAGTTATTATTTTTTATAGCTTTAAATTTTGAGAAAGAAGAAGCATTTTCTTCTTTCTCCTAAAATGTTACCGTTGGAATGGTATTGACCAGCCGGTAATGGCTTACTTCGCGGCCGTTCTTCGCGCACGAACGCCTCATTGAGCCTCTTCGCTACAGTGCTGATCTTTTCACTTTTTAGTGTTCATAAATTTTTAAGAATCTGTCATTTTTGTTGTTGTTCAGTCCCTTAGCATATCTGCATATGTTTTCAGTCCTTTAGTGATATAACTTTAAATTTTGTACTACTTTACTTCATTAATAATCGAAATTTATTGTCCTTGTTAGTGTGGTTATTATTTTATTGGTATTATAGCCTATTTTGATAGCGGTATTAACTTGTAGGAAATATATACGCGAACATTAACTATGGTAACTTGAGGTCGTGTCCTGTGACGAGAGATAGGGGTAGGGTAGGGGTTCAAGATATAGGTTTACAATTTGGTACTTGGAATGTGGGGACTTTGGCAGAGAAATATTTAGAGTTGGTAGATATATTAATGAAAAGAAGAGTTGACGTGGTGCGTCATCAATAGACAAAGTGGAAGGGAGAGCGAGCAAGAGACGTAAATGGGTATGAATTATGGTACTATGGATTCGTTAGTGGGCGGAATGAAGTTGGGATTATGATATCAGAGAAATTCAAAGAATGTGTAGTGGAAGTGGTAAGGTGTGACGATAGACTTATGGCGATCAAAATAGCAGTTGGGTTAGAGGTGGTAAATGTTGTATGCGAGTATGCACCTCAAGTGGGGTTAGGGGAGAGTGAGAAGCAAGCCTTTTGGGACAAGTTAGATACTGTAGTGAGTAGTATTCCTATGGAACAAAGGGTTTCCATCGGTTGTGATTTTAATGCCCATGTGGGGGTAGGGTGGATGGGTATCCAGGTGCGCATGGTGGTTTTGGATTTGGCCTGAGAAATGATAGCAGAAGGGAGTTGTTGGGCTTTACGACAGCGCATGAATTGATGGTGGACGATTCATATTTTAAGAAGAGAGATGAGCATTTAATCACCTTCCATAGTGGAGGGCGAATTACACAAATTGACTTTTTCCTGTTGTGCCAAAGGGATAGGATTTATTGCACAAACTGTAAAGTTTTGTCGGGAGAACCATTGACGTCACAATATCATCTCTTGGTGATGGATGTTAATGTACGAGGAAAAAGGGGGAGAGGAGGCGAGGAGGCATAGACAAGATAAGGTGGAAGAATCTTAAGGGCGAGGCGGCTACTGCCTTCAGAGATCAGGTAGCTCCTGCTTGTTTGGACATGTTAACTGAGGACGTGGGTCCTTTATGGGCTCCCATGGCTACGATCATTAGGGACACAGCTAAAAAAGTCATGGGAGTATCATCCGACAGAGTGAAGCTTGGCAGGGAAGCGTGGTGGTGGAGTGAGGAGGTGCAAAATAAAAGTTAAAGCCAAACAAGATAGATTTAAGCAACTTATGGCAGCAAATGGGGATGGGAAGAGGATGCAACGAAAAGAGGCGTACCGTCAGGCAAGGAGTGAAGCAAAAAGGGTAGTGGCAGAAGTTAAAAGCAAGGCATATGAGGGTATGTATATGAGATTGGATACTAAGGAGGGGACGCAAAATATATATAGGCTTTCTAAGTCACGAGCTCGAAAGAGTAGGAATATTGATAAGGTTTAATTTATCAAGAATGAGGAAGGAAAAACCCTTTTTTCGGAGGGGGACATAATGGAGAGGTGGGAACAATACTTTAGTAAATTGTTTAACAAGACACGTGAATATAGTGGATGGGGAGGGGATGGGGAGGGGCACCGACCCATAGATCAGTACGTGGTGAGAGAGATATCGGCAGAGGAGGTGAAGGGAGCCCTTCCTAGGATGGGAGGTGCGAAAGCAGTAGGGACAGATAACATAGCGATTGAAGTGTGGAAGTATTTATGAGACATAGGAGTTGAGTGACTAACGACTCTCAATAACATTATTCTAATGATAGGAAAGATGCTAGAAAAGTGGCGAAGTAGCGTAGTAGTTCCACTCTATAGGAACAAAGGTGATGTGCAATAATGTGGTAATTATCGGGGTATTAAACTCCTAAGTCACACTATGAAATTGTGGGAGAGAGTTATTAAATTTAGACTACGGGGAGAAGTGCAAGTGAAGGAGAACCAATTTATTTTTATGCCAAGGAGGTCGACAATGGAAATAATACATCTCCCCAGATGACTAATGGAGAAATACCGGGCACGTAAATGAAATCACCATATGGTCTTTATAGACCTAGAGAAGGCATATGACACTATACCACGAGAGGTTATGTGGGAGTGTTTAGAAACCAAGAAAGTCCCATGGATGTATGTGAGAGCTAACAAGATCTATATGAGGATGCGAAGACTAGTGTGCAAACCCCAGTGGGAGAAACAAAAGTATTTTTTAGTGGATATAGGATTGCATCAAGGGTCAACATTGAGTCCATTTCCTTTCGCGGTAATTATGGATGTACTCTCGCAGGATCTACTGGATGAAGTACCATGGCGTATGTTATTTACGGACGATATTGTCTTAGTGGCTGAGAAGAAAGAGGAGATTAATATTAAGTTGGAGCGTTGGAGAGAGACATTAGAGGCTAAGGGGTCTCCGATTGAGTCGCTTGAATACGGAGTATTTGGGATGCAATTTTGTCGATGGAACAGAGGTAAGTAGTATAGAAGTTAGAATTGCGAACCAGACCCTCCATCAGAAAGATTGTTTCAAATATCTAGGATCCATCATACAAAAAGATGAATGTGTCGAAGGCGATGTTATCCATCGCATCAAGGTTGGATGGATGAAATGGCTGTCAGTAACTGGAGTGTTATACGATAAGAAAGTCTCACTCAAGTTAAATGAAAAATTTTATAAAACGGTTATAAGACCGGAAATACTCTACGGGTTAGAGTATTGGGCTATGAGTCTTTCACATACACGGAAGCTTGAAGTGGCAGAGATGCGGATGCTAAGGTGGATGTGTGTTCGCACAAGATTAGACAAGATCCCAAATGAAGTATTTAAAGGTACACTAGGTGTTGCATCTATAAATGCCAAACTGAGGGAGGGTAGATTACATTGTTTTGGTCATGTACGCAGAAGGAGGTTGGACGAGCCAGCCAAGAGAGTTGAAGGATTACAAGTCGAAGGGTGATAAGGGCGGGAGAGACCTAAGAGGACATGGGATAAACAGATTCGGTTAGATTTAAAAGAATTAAGCCTCTCCGAGGACATGACCTCTGATAGGACGAGTTGGAGACGTCATATTATGATTAGAGATACATAAAATTGTATAGAGTAGTTGTCTGCTTTTTGACCTCTAGATTGATAGAAATAAGTGGGACATACTAGTAGATAAGTTGCATTTAATTGTAGGTCATCTAGGAAGAGTAGAATGTAGTGATTTAGTTTGTCCGTTATTTAGGCATTCATTTACTTCGGTAGGTACGTAGTGCATGGTTGGGGTAAGTAGTTATTTCAGTTATACTTGTTCCTTCTTTTATTGTTTTTTTTTGAGTTGGGGTCTCCACGAAAATAATATCCTCACCTGTTGTGGGGTGGAGGTATGATTGTGTACATCCTACCCTCCCCAGACCCTGCCTAAGGGAGGGATTTATTGGGTATATTTGGTTTGGTTTGGTTTGATGCCTGAGCATTTGTGACGACTCACAAATTCTGTGTTCACAAACTCGCCTCCACCATCAGTTTGCACAATCTTAACGTTCGGTGAAAATGGCCTCTTGACATAACTTTCAAAATGAATGAATGCAAAACTTTGTGTAAAATCCGACTTAAGCTTCAGAGGAAACAACCATGCAAACTTAGTATGTTCATCAGCAATAGCAGCATAGTAACGAAAACCATATTTAGACAGCGGTGGAGAAGGCCCCCATAAATCAATATGAACTTTATCAAACGGTTTCGCAGAAACAGAATCTGATGCATCAAAAGGAAATTTGGCTAACTTGTCTAATTGACAATTGTCACATAAGGAATTGTCATTATTCTTAAGAGATTTTATCAAATCTTTATTGATAAAATTATTGACTGTTGCAACTTGTGGGTGACCGAGCCACTGATGCCATATCTCATTCAAAGTGACCTGAAATCATCGAGAGAAGAAGGCTACAGCTGACGAGTGAAAAAGATAAAGATTACCCTTCTTTGCGCCTATCAACATGTTCACCAGTGTTCTTCGATTCTTAACTACAAAGCCATCAGAGAAAATTCACAAACCATGTCAAAATCAGAGGTTAATTGTCCCATAGACAATAAACAGCGTTCAAGATTTGGGACTAACAAAACATTTTAAGAAGAAATGATTTGCCATCAGTGTGCAGCATAGCATCTCCAGTATGTGTAACTTCCAGAAATTTACCATTACCAATCATAATATGATTGTAGCCAAAATACGGAGTAAGATTCATGAGAATACCTTCATTGGAAGTCATGTGGGCAGAGGCTCTCGTATCTGAAGTCCATACTTCAGGGCATGTAATAGAGATTTCAAGCGTTGCGTTGTAGGCTTGGGGAGATTCTCAGGATGCACTGAGTGATTAAGATGCTGCCAACAGCGAATGGCGGTGTGGCCTCCTCTGTTATAGATTTGGCAAGAGACGTCATGGAAGCCCCAGTGCTAGTTTATTCCAGAATTGGAATAATTCCCTTGTGGACGATTCTGATTAATGGGAATAAATCCATGTCCTTTTGAAGAAAAATGCTGATGTCTTTGTTGTGGCCTTGTTCTAAGACATATGCTTCTCTCGGCGTAATAAGTAGAATAATTGAGAGTATGTGCTAAATGGAGTATATGCTAAATGGAGTATATGCTAAATGGAGAATCTGCCGAGTTTAAAACTCTGAAGCAGGGGCACCAACTCCTTGAAAGAGGGCATAGTAGGTCTGAGCATTGTTGTGGTTAATGCTTCATATTTTCCACCTAGACTTGTGAGAGAGAAAAAAAACTTTTTGCGGATCGCTTACCAGAAATCCAATCACAGCAAGATCATCACAATTTTTTTTGAACTTTGAAAGGTGATCACACAGAGTGATCTCAGGAGTTTTCCTCATATATGTCAATTGATTCGACAGTTGAAACTGCCGTTCTTGAGAGGGCTGAAGCTTCCTTCAATGCCGACCATACCTCGCTTGCCAAGTCCAAACCGATTACATAGCTGATTGCCTCTTCCATTAGCGTTCCTATTATCCATCCTCGAAGAAGACGACCACATGTTTTCCATATCTTGAACTCAGGATTCATGACAGCGGGCTGGCTTGGATCTGCAGCTGCAAATGTAGCTACTGGTGCTTGATTTTCTCCGGTGAGATGGCCAGTGAGTTATTGGCTCTCAACCAAGGCCAAGACTTGTTCTCCCCCTAGCTGGAAATTTTTGGATTTTAGTTTGAGGGTGACAAAATTGCCAACACTGAATGCAGTGGAAGACATTGTTATTGCTCTGATACCAAAATGAAGTTGAGAAACAAAGAATCAAATGAACTTCAATAAATCTTGCGGAAGGTGAAAAATGATTCTCGATATTGCTTTCTCAATAATTCTTTACGATGCTATATTTATGTATTTAAGTACACCATGATCCTATCGTTTACAAGGAAGGTTAGTAACATCCCTTAATTCATGCTACCAAATTGTTGACTCTTTGATTGTGTTGAGACGGCTGTGATGGCTTGTGATTGGCTACTATCAGCAACTACATTCACGGCTTGTGGCAATTCTGATTCAAGAACCTTATGATAAATTTTATCATAAGGTATATCACCCTGTGTAAAAACACATGCCAGTTCTCCATATTTGTGAACTCTCACATTAGGGTCTGTTTACTGCATGAGATTCAAGTTGATTACGGTAGTTATAGCCCTCTGTAACTACCGTAATCAAACTTCGGAAATTGTTTATTGAGATGCTGATTTCGAGCGTTATTTTTGGTCAAACATCTCGAATCCCCATTTTTTCTCCTCTTTTTGATTGGAAGCGCTATGTTCATCCCCAAAAATTGGGGTGATTATGAGAGTTACTCATTTGCTTGACGTGGAAATGACCAAAACACCCTCTTCCTCCAACAAAACATTTTCATCAACATTGAAAAACATTTTCACCAACATTGAAAAATGTTTTCATACAAAACGCCCCTCGTTTATATCTCCAGACTCGACGAAAAAAATCGAACGCCATTGAAGAACCCTAGTTTTCTACCGTGAAAATCCCTTCGTCATGAACCCTATCTTCAACTTTTGTGAATTCAGTAACATGCTGAAGATTGCTTGCAGTTTCTACCTTGCTGAAGAAAAAGAACTGTTAAGCTGGGTGTTCTTCTCAAGAGAACAACTGGGTTGATGCGGCTATCAAATAACGACTTCGGTTCTTCTAGAAAGGGTTACTGGGATTTCTAATTTATCTGTTCTTCAGATGTTGCCCTTGTCAAACTTCAACTTCGATCGGTAAGTTCTTTCCATTAACATTCTCAATTTCGAGTATTCGGTTCGTCAATAGTTCAAGAAATTGAACATAAAGACGATGTAGTTGAGTTGAGGTTACTATCAGTTTTGCTTAATTTTGACCGAATTTAACGTGCTTTATAAAAATAACTTTGCTGGTTATTGAGGGTGGCCTCTCTAGATATGCATAAAATTGACCAATTTCTTTTCTATTCACAAAAAAAAATCTATTCACTAATTCGGAGTTCTTCTATTGAAGCACAAGGGGAAAAATAGTGAGCAAGTTCATTGCTGCGGGAGCACCAACGAACAAAAGAGATTTCGCTTTTCATTTTTGTATATCAGTGGATTATTCGTGGACATCAACAGTTCTTGAATAATGAGATGGACTCTGCCATCGTGACATATCTATCTCCTGGATAATGTCTCTGCCCGACAAATTTGGATGATACTGGAGACTGATGTCCGTGAGGAGTGGCTCTGCCATCTGGTCGACAAACTCAATACTGAACTGGCTATACAATTTTCGAAGCCAAAGTGAACCTGAGTTTTATTGCATGATGTGTATGAACATTCAGTTTTATTCAGCTTTAAATTATGAACTTGTTTTTTGGGAACTTGTGATTTGGAAGACTGATCTATGTATTTACTCCAGCTTATCTTGAAACAGTTTGATCTGAAGTAGTTTGCAAGTTATTTTCCAGTTTTTAGGTTTATTCTGCTCTATATTATATTTGTTTACTTTGGTTGATAGGGATGTAATGTTTATACCGGTCGGTATAAAATTATGGGTATTTTGGACATTTAACCATCATTTAACTGGTCAATAAAACTAAATCAACTTCAAAGTAAACACGCGAAACCATAACTCACTCAATCAAAATCAAATCTGAAAAGTTGTTTACTACATTTGATGTTGATATCGTTAACGCTCCAAATCAGAATCCCACTCGAAACTGTAAGTCTGGAGTAAACGAGGTATTATAATACTGCAACAACCAATGTATCTACTGCCATAACGTTAATAGCAAGATTGTTAAGATGATAGTAAACTTTTAACACTACTAAGAAGATGGGGGTATATGAGGAAGAGATAAAATGTGATACAGAAAAAGGATGAATTAGAAAAGGAGGAGGAGCTTTGACAAGGGGTGGGCAAATGGCGTTCGGGCTTTGGGATTTTCTCGAGGCCCGACCGGCCCGAATCCCGAATCTCGAATCCCAAAAAAAAGTAGTTCGGGATGGGTTTGGGCCCAGAAAATAGATCCAATTTTAAAACGGGACAGTTCCGAATCCCGAATTAAAAATAATAAAATATAAAAATATATTTAAATATATATAAATATATTGAAAAAAATAGTTAATTGTATATATTAAAAAATATTTAATTAAAATAATATTTAATTTTAACTTATGGATGTTTAATTATACATATTTAAAAAAATTTAATTATATATATATATATTAAAAAAATAGTTAATTATATATAAGAAATAAAATATTTAATTAAAAAATATTTAATTCGGACTTCGGGACTGTCCTTAAAATTTTGGGACCGAATTAGTTCGGGACGAGACCGAACCCGAATCCCGAATGCCCACCCCTAACTTTGACTCTAAAATTGGATGTTATATTTGAGAATTATAAATATAAAAATGAAAAGTTTTATGAACAAATAAAAGTATTTTAGTTACCAAAAAAATGAAAATACTACATGTATAAAATTAAGTACTTATTAAAACAACATTATTTTGAGTTATTAAGTGAATTTTATGAACAAAAGTTTTCCTATATAAAATTAAATATCTATCATTTTTTTCAAAAAAACAAATATCATATTCACAATTATATTATATTAAAATAAAAAAAGGTATAATAAATTAATAATTCAAGCATCGCGATTCGCGACAAGAGCAACCGGAGCCAGCCGGTCTGAAACTTCCTTCAACGGATACATCACTTGATTTACCGGTCATAAACCTGCAAATCACCAACGGTCACCATCAAAACGCAGCGTTCCATTCCCAAATGGGCGCTATATAACCCACCCGTGCTTTCATCGCCCGACAAAGGATTTCGCCGATTTAATTGTCTGAGAAAAATACGGTCTGCGATTATTGCCGTAGATTTCTATACGAAGTAATGAGTACACTAATCGTCATCCTCGCGGTTCTCCTGCTGTCAATACAATATCCCGGCGATGCTCAGATCACTGGCTCGCCTTCTCCGGCGCCAACCCCAGCGAAGAATCCAGCGCCGGTACACTCTCCGGAAAGCCCTTCCCCAGCACCCGCAAAGTCTCCGGTGCCTTCATCAAGTCCAAAAGTTTCTCCTGCGGTGCCGATCAGCGCTCCGAAAGCCAGCCCGATCTTTTCTCCGGCACCGACTCCGGCGAGTCCTTCGCCGCGTAACACTACCGCTCCGGCGACATCTCCATCGGCAAATGCGTCTTCTCCGAGCCCGTCTCCAGCGAGTCCTCTGGCTTCACCAGTGACCGCCCCTGCACCCGCGCCGGAATCATCAACTCCGCCGGCTTCTCTGGTCCCATCAAGCTCTGCCACGCCAGCCGAGTCGCCGAGCATTATCCCCTCCGTTAGTTCTCCACCCGCAAGTTCGACCCCCGAAAGTTCACCGGCCCCGTCCGCGGACGAGACCTCAGACTCAAACACCATACACCGGAGTGCTTCGGTATTCCTCACCGGGATTGTTCTTCTGTCCGCCATGGCCGTTTAAATGACTACTTGTAGTGTTTCTTCACGTTTCTTTATTCATATACTATTTTGTGGGAATAACACTGTTGCCAGTTATATTGTTACATTCTCATTTACAACACTTATTTTTCTGATCATAAAAAAGTTTTGAAAATACTCATAAAATCAATGCCAGCACAAGATTAAGACAATTGACTATAATTGCCTGTGCTGTCACTGAAAATCTGTATATGAACTTTACAGAGCAGTGTGATTTGTTAGCGTATCCGCCCAATCTGGCAATTGAGAACTCCTGGGGCCGGGCTAGCAAGAATGCTCTAGATGCTTTCGCATAGCTTTTTGAGCCATCTTTTCCGGATGTTTTGAAGTAAGCAGCAAATCTCTGGAAAATTTGTCAGGGCAAAATTTTTTCGAAAATGTCCTGTCGTGTTCCTGCGCAGTTGGCTACGGTGCGGTATATTTCCTACCAGACACTGGGCGGGAAATACATGGGGCACGCAGTTGGCAACTGCGCAGCTCTCCCCTATAAAAGAACACCTCCACTTCTCATTTTTCACACCAAACCTCAAACTACCTCTTATTTGGGTTAGTTTTGCAAGCAAAAGCTGTTTTAAGTTATCAAAAGTCTGCAAAGAAGTAATTTAAAGTATTCTTTTTATAAATATTTTTTTGTTAGAATATATTTTTATTATTAGAATTATTATGATTATATTAATATGCTTTATTCTCTTTTTAAAAAAAAATTTAGATATCATCATGTCTTATACATAAGACCAAAGTCAGCTTTCCGGACTGTATCGTCCAAGCTCTCAAGACATTATTGGGGACTTGGCACAGCATAGGAGTACGCTCATTCTAAAAGGAGAAATAGATATCGATACCCCTCTTAAGCATAGGGGTGCAGATAAATCACTTCGTGAGTTGAGATTGCATCCACGTGTTGTTCAATATATAGTGAATGTTGAATTATACGGTGCCTATTTGTCTTGTTCTCTGCAGATAGATTGATATTTTATGACGGCGTTGATTGATAGATAGCATTCACGAACTCACACATTGTGGATGCCATTTGGGGAGTACACGGTGACATTGCATGATGTTTCCATGATATGAGAACTCCCAATTAATGGCTTCCCCATAATTGAAAATGAGACCGACCTTCAAATGGCGTACAACCGTATAAAAGCATATATATTGGAGTGGTACGGTATGAATGTTCAGCGCCAAGACATATACGAAAAATACTTGAATATTAATTCCATAGGAGTATTTTTAGAAGGTATACGGATTGATTATAACACTGATGAGGGAGTTGTACAAAATTATGTTAGGGGCGTTATGGTCATGATTTTAAATGGCGTTATTTTTCCTGATCGTATTGGATATAAGATAGATATGAATATATTAAGGTTTATAACAAATTTGGGTGAGGTTCACCAGTACAGTTGGGGGAGTGTGTGCTTGTCTTATTTGTTCAACCACATGTGCAGAACACATGAGGAGAACGTGAAGAATGTTGGTGGGGCAAGTAAATTGTTGCAAGTGTGAGGGTATTCACGCTTCTGGACCTTGACACCGGAGATGGGTAAAGTCATTCTGTCTCACGTGCAACGTAGAGTTCAAGAAGGCAACCTTCCAAATATTCTCGATTGTTAAGGGAATAAATTTTTGAGGTGGATGCACGGAAATAATGTAGGAGCACACAGAGTTCGTATAATTTCGGTCCATATCAGGTAAAATTGTATTTTAATTATTGTTATTATTGAATTCATATTCTATTCAATTTAATTTATTTTTTCTTATCTTTAAGTTATAATCATATTTTTGTATTATTTTGTAATGCAGTTTCATTCCACCCCATATACGGATGAGGAAATGGGTCGTATTGCTGAAAATGACCGGATGCTATGGACGTACGACGGGCCGATATTTTACTTTAGTACGGTCGAGTTCATACATAGTAAACGTGTCATTCACCAATTTGGTGTGCCTCAGTCTATCCCAATGGGGTTGAATTTCGGAAGGGAAGCACTGGCCCACGGGAAAAATCGGGAGAAATCGCTGCAGTTAGCAGCACATTGGGACGAATACATGGAGATGTGGCAGAATTGTTACGACCACACCTTACAGATCCAACCCACAGGCTACGGACTCCCGAGTGTCTGGGTGCCTGATTATCGGGATTGGGCTGCAACCCACAGTCATCGATTCCACACTCCCGTGCACTCGGTGAAACAAGTTGGCGTGCCAGTGGATCTTGCGCCTTTTATAGCTCTTGTGGTATTATTCTAATTATTTTAATTGATGACAGCTACAATCTTACTTTTGTTTTAACTATTTTATCTAATGAATATTTAA
>JAOYMZ010042369.1:0-15063 GCA_025802335.1 Pinguicula primuliflora | reverse complement strand
TTTGTATTGTAACTTCTCACATATTATGCTTCTCAATAAAGCATGCTGGCAATGAGTTTTGATAAGCCCATTTTTTTTGGCATAACAGTAGGTATCTTCTGCAGTATTATTTATGAATCCATCTCGTTTGATCAGTAACCAATCCATATCGTCGGATGGTTTTCATTCTATTGCAGATCTTAAAGCTTCAAGACATATACTGTGTGCATGGGCGGACCATGAAGACTCAAGGGGGGCACGTGCCCCAAAAAAATAAAAAAAAAAATGAAAAAAAATTATGTAGATATTATATATATTTTTAAAACAAATATTATTAAATATAATTGAAAAGTCCTATTACTCCTATTCTATTATATTATTTATTCCTTTCCTTTTATCATCGTTCTTCTCTTCCAATATAAGAGACAACACTTGTCTTCTCAAATCACAGTTCTCCAACAGATGTTTTTTTTATCTTTTTTTTTTACAAGCAAGGAAGTTTTATTTATTTTTCGGAATAATTTACATTTTTACCAAGTTAATCGAGTACAAAACTTGTGAATACGCGTAACATTTCTCGTTACTTTTATTGAAATAGATAATTTTTGGCAAGTTAACAATGATGCGATTATCAAACGATATCAAACTATGTGAACTCGTAGAGAACAATTGTAAATTTATTAATCAATATTTTGTGAATTAATTATTATTTATATTATTTAAATATGATTAATATACATTATTAAAATTTATATAATACGAAATTAAGGGATCGTGACCTTCCTGCGAAAAATCCTGCATCCGCCACTGACGGTGTGCTACAAATCAAGTGGCATATTCAGAAGGCATATCCTGTGTTATTTTGTTGTAAAAGAACGGATTGTGCAACTGTCTATTTGGTAGAACTCATTGTACAAGTGTATTTCATAGACAAAATGAGTAGTATAAAAACTGATTGATAAAGATTTGTTGGGAAACGGTAACATCAACAATCAAATTACAAAATTATCAAAAGAAGCAATCAAGTTACAAATCATCAGAATATATATACAACACACGCACACAGAAGTGATGTTGCCAGAAGTCTCAATGTTGCACTGTGCAATGCATTTGATGGGCATCAAAAATAAGTCTCAGTGTTGATACTATTGAAAAGTGAGTTTGATAAAAACAAAATTGTAAATGACAACATAGGCCAATAAATTTGACAATTGATAAAATGCAGCAACAGACAATTGGTAAATTGGTTATCTTAAGAACTTATCAGTAACATATGATAAAATGCAGTAACAGACAATTGAAACAGATGCACATGAAAATGAAACAAATCACACAAACAGATAAGTCACGGTGCCTTGCCTCTAACATTTGAAACCAAATCCCAATAACTTGGCAGTTTTGGTGACAAAAACTATTAGCTATCACGTTCTGATTGTGGTAATGGTAATTGGGTTGTGAAGTTTAGGGTCAATGCATCTGCAGTAGCCAGAAGTTTTTTTTTCCAGTTCAGCCTTCCACCAATCGGCATCAAACGGTTCCTAAATTAGGAAGAGGATTAAGAGCAGATGAATAACTACGTTGATAGGTATAAGAATGTTCTTAAAATGTAGATACCAACTTCTTTCACAGCCAATGTGGTCGGCGTGGGTTCACATTTGGGATGAGGTGGGAGCAGGGTGGAAGCACTGTGGAAAACACACACATCCCCAACGAAGACATTACCTAAGCAACCACATGCAGAGCAGAACAATTGAAACATGCACAAGTCAGTATTAAAGCATAGGCGTATAACAATTTAACGAATTTATGTAGACAAATGGTCACCAGCAATGAGGTATGCAATGCAACTTCAACCATCTGAGAAGGACTTTTCTACGGTATTAGACTCAATTAACTGGTACATTAACACCTTTGGACAGCCAAAATTTGACATCTTTTTGTTCCATTTAAAACTTTCAATTAACATGAATACCAAAAAAAACATAATATCTTTTTTTTACAAATCAGAATCATAATATCTTCGACCATATATTATGCAGAGTTATCATTCAATTAACATGAATACCAAAAAAAACATACTATTTTTTTTTTACAAATCAGAATCATACTATCTTCGACACTTTAATATGCACAATTATCATTCAACAATAACATGTATAACACTTTAACGAATTCATGTAGACAAACTGTCAACGGCAATGAGATGCAATGCAACAACGTACCTGAAGACGTGGCCACATCTGTAGTGGGGGCAGATGGAGGGGGTTGAGTACCCCGCAGGGGATGCATGGTCTGAGGGTAGCCTTCTCTGACCACATCCGTAGCTGAAGCATATGGGAGGGGATGATCAGTGATTGGTTCGGGAAAATCCCACAGGGGATGCATGATCTGAGGGCAGGCTTCTGCGAGTGCATGTAAAATGATTATACCATCAGGATCAAAGTCTATGCTCCAATGTGTTTGCGGAGAATCTGTAGATAAATAGGATGCAGGTGGTTAAACTGGTTATGAAAATTGTATTGAAAAACCAAACAAATAAACACATAAAACGAAAACGAACCCGGAACCCTGACACAAATTTGGCTAGGCAGGTCATCAGGTTGGCCATAACCTGTTATTAGGGCATGTAATGTTATACTACCATCTCCGTCAGGCTGAATTGTCCAATTTGTTTGTGGGTCACCTGCATATAAATGTTTGACGTTGGCTGTTTAGTGCGGAGTGAGAATCATAGCGCAGAACAAAACAGAGAAATAGCGAACCTGAAGCCACGAACACGTCTGTAGTCAGGACAGGTGAGATGGGTTGTTTATTGCTTGTTGAATCTCCCAGAGGATGCACAACCTCAGGGTTACCTGCTGGGATGGCATGTAGAATGATGCCACCAACAGAAGCCGACTCCATCATCCAATGTGTTTGTCTAAAACCTGCAGTTTGCCCATACGAACAAATTCAAAACGAACAAATTTTTAATCAAAATGAAAACGAACCAATTTTTAATCAAAATGAAAAGAGAATGAAAACGAACCTGGAAACTTTGCCCATATTTTGAAAGGCTTGATTTCAGTGGCGCCATTACCTTCTTTAAGGGCATGTAAAATGATGCTATCATCTGGTAACGGTGTAATGGTCCAACGTGAAGGTGGAGAACCTGGAGACATTTTTTTTTGGTACAGCTCAATTACTCAGGCAAGAAAATCATACTGCAGGACCAAGAAGAAAAAACAAATCATCTAAAATGCGCAGGAATCCAAACATACCAGTAATTATGATTCTTATCTGCATTGCAATTGAATTGGGGGAAGCCCTCCTGTGGTTAGGGTCTGATATCAACATCGTTGGATTCAGATAATTAGACGGGAATCGCATCGAATACATGGTGCCTCACTGCCGGAAAAAATGGAGAAGATGGAAGTTTGCGTTCGGCGGGCGACGATTCGGGAGGTAGAAGGTAGAGACTTTGTATCGTGTGTGAGAGCCGTCCAATGAAGAATACACTCCATCTGAGAGACACGTTCGAAAACGGTTTGCACAAACAGTCGAAGGTGGAGTCGATTCCGCGTAGTGGAAGAAGAGGAGGTGCGGCCGGTGATGAGGAACGTGGAGCAGAAGAGAAACTGACCTAGGTAAGAGAAACCGATCACACGTTGTATAAGCCTCCCACGTCTGTTCAATGGCCGGCCCGAACAGACAAATAAACGCTGCTATGGGCTCGAAACTTTGGCCCGCAAAACACCATCGGATTTTATAATAGTAGGCTATATAAAATATAAATGAAATATGAATTTTTCTCTAGTAGAGCATTGCTCAAGACAGTCTTATCTAGCATCTCACGCTACTATCTGTCTTTATTTAAAGCTCCTGTGGGGATGCTAGCTAAATTTCAGAGTTTGATGAGGGTTTTTGTGGGGGAAGCGATCTAATGACAGGAAAATAATCTTATGGTTCTCTTGGAGTGATGTCCGTTTTCCTAAGTCTAAAGGTGAACTAGGCATAACAAACCTAGCTACTGATGAAATGGGCCTATAGAATATTTTTGTGACAGTGATCATTTGTGGCATGAAACCCTAACTTCCCTATATGGACGTGAAAGTGCAAAAAGCCTCACACGGTTACAACAAATAAATAATAGAATAGCATCTGCATGGTGGAACACAATGAGCAAACAAATTCTTTCACAAACATGGTTCAAGGAACTATTCTGCAGCCAAATCGAAAATGGATCCACTACTCATTTTTGGATAGACAGATGGCTTGGCTCTGAACCATTTGCAATCAAATTTCCAGAAATATTTCAGGCAACAGGGGATAAGTTTGCATTAGTAAGTTAAAAGCGAACCTTCATTGATTCTTGGAACTGGATTTGGTTTTTGTCCGGTATATGCAAAGATGTTGAGATCCAGCAGCTAGCAGAATTACTCCACATGCTGGAGAACGCTCATTTTCCCACACCAGATTCAGATTATTGGAAAGAGCAATGCTATTAATACACACTTTTTAGACACTATTTGTTGACACTATGATATGTCAAACAATCACAACTTTTTGTTATTTGTCATTATTCAATTTTTTTATTCGTGGTTGTGATCATTTGATAGTCTTAAAAAAGTATGTATGGATAACATTTTCCTATTAGAAATGGATGGAATCCTCGTCTGGACAGTATGTCACAAGCCAAATGTATAACCTCTTGATGCACCCTATTTGGAATTCAAATGAGGCAAATCAAGATGCAGCAAATGCCTGGAACAGTTTCATACACCTGAAGATATGTGTGGATTCACATGGCGGTTAATTCAGAATAGGTTACCTACGTGAGACAACCTTGATGCTGGAGGCGTGACCATCAGTATCACTGACATAGCCTGCCCACTGTGCAACTCTGAGCCTGAGACAATTCAGCATTTGTTCCTAGATTGTCCTGCAGCGGCTGAAATATGGTATCTGATCAAAAATTGGACTAAGCTTCGATGGGGATATTCTGATGATGTCCTAACACAGTTGTTGATGAACTTGAATTCCCAAGAGGCTATATGGAAAGGTAAACTCTGGTATGCTTTAATTCAACTTACCTGGTGGGAATTCTGGAATCACCGCAATGCATTGGTCTTCAATGCGAGGATATCGTCTTCTGCTCAAATTCCGGAGCGAATCCAGCTAAAGCTGTGGCACATCTTCAGCTCGAGAGCATTCACTCATATACTTCATTGGGAGATTGGTGCAGGTGGCCTGAATTGTGTATCAGTCTATCAGATGAGGATTCGAAAGACACAATGTCGGAAAGGAGCCCTAACTGATGTGAATTGGGGATTTTTTGCAGGGGCTCCTGATAAAATTTGTAAACTCATGTACTATATTGTAAATAATACAAGTCCACATTTAATTACCAAAAAAAAACTAGGTCCTCTTATAAACTATGAGAACTTATATACATCATCATTCATGTGCGGAAATTTTGAGTGCAGGATACTCGGTTTCGGATGAAAATGCTTATGAGCTTGCTAGCCATTGGATATAAATCCGACGGCCAAGATCATCCTTCAATTTAATGAAGAATGCGCAGGTCAACGGACCCGCACTAAATAAAGAAAATTTTAAAAAAAAAAGTAACTCGAGCCCGTCATCTTCTTCCCCTGTCCACCCCTACCCCAGAATTATCTTCTTCCGCAGTCCGCCTTCCACGCCGCCCTCCAGCAGCCACATCTCGCCAAGTTTATGTCCCGCAACAATTACATCTGATTCCTCCAGATCTAACGAGCTGTCAACCACCCACTCACCGGCTCCAAGCACGGTAACATCCGCAGCTTTCGTCTGTCCATCGATTTTGCTACTCTGCCGTCGATTCCCCGCTCCACCCCCCGAATTCAGATCACCATCTGCCACCTGTTCACGACAGAGGAGTGCCGAAGCTAGAGGATTCCTTAGCAGATTCCGGCAGAGGTATGGCCGCTAAGTTCAAAAATAGAGATATGGATGTTGATGCAGTTTTTGTAATATTTTCGGTTATTTTCGGGTGCTGAGTTCGGGTCGTGGCGCGGGTCAAACCCGCGAATCCTAATTTTAATGTCCATTTGTTGCTAGCCGTCGGATTTATATCCAATGGCGAGCAACAGAATTCGGCTCATAAGCAGTTTCATCCGGCACCGAGTATCCTGCACTCGAAAATTTTTGCATTCACGTGCGCACATTTTGATCCAATTCTGGGGTGTCTATCATCCAATTGGATGATATTTGATTAGATTTTCCAACACTTAATTGGGTAGTGACATCTGAGAAGTAGTGCTAATGCACAAAATTAATGGTGTATATCATTTTTCATAAGCTATGCCTAGATAATTTAAATCGTAAATGTAATGAGTTTAAATAGAGAAATTACGTCTACCCAACATGTACAACTTGCGGTCAGCATTCCAATAGTGAGAAAGAGTTGAGCTGACCAGGCGGAGGAGGCGGAGGCTATGAAAGCCCCTCCTCATCACGAACTGAGCGAGTATCATGAACGAAGGGTGTAGTCCCCTTAAGAAGAAAATCAGTCCGAGACGCAGTCAGCACAACCGCGCAAAAAGCACTAACCTCCTGTTTAGCTTTCTGTGATTGTACGTTTCATGATTATGCTCACTTTTACTGCTAATTTGTATAATCAGCTTTGCAATAAATAAAATCACAAATTTGGTATAAAAAAAACATGGAGAACTTGAATATCACTCAAAGAAGTCATCTCCAAATAGACAACTAACAACATGAAGCTTAATAAAGACACCTCCACCCGGTTTTGGAACTCTTTTCCATGTGTCTTCACTAGCTCTCAGACATCCTATGTACTCTCATCGGAGACATACAAACGGTTCCAATCTGGAAGTTGCAAATAAAGATCCTACTCTACATGGCCGAATCTTCACACAATATAAACACCACACCAATTATACAAACTGATATGTACTGTTTTCCTAGAGAAAAAAAAACAGAACAAGAGCCTGCCTGATCCATACGACGTTGATATTTACGTATAAATGTGAGCGTGCAGCCATTTTCTAGCAGCCACATTACGTCTCGCAAGAATCCGCCACTTAACCACCGCGAGAACCTTCGACCAGGTGACTTTGGACCTCTCGTTCCTGGGGATATGATGGACGCCAAAATTTGATGTAATCCCAATTTCTGGAGAGTTGGAGTCAAGAAAGAGTCCATTCCAATGCTCCACAGGTGAGCCGACCTGAAAGTTGTGACTGATATGGAATGGTCCATGAGATTCAGTCACCCCAAAAATGTTTCTCAATTCTAGATTCGTGCCTTGCATGATCTGATCCGGACGCTCTCCTAAACTGAAAGAAGAGTTGTGCCATTCCATTTCAGCATCATCATATACTGGTGACAGTGTTGGTAGCTCCGTTTCATAGTCATCTGTTGACAGTGTCATATCCCAGTTCAGGTATTAAGTCTAGTTACATGTTGCAATATGTCGAGCAAACTTCAAGTACCAAATGTTAGCTGCCAAATAAATGAGTTATGTGCCGAAATCTAATTATGTACAGACTAAGTGTTGGGTCACAATTTTGATGGTCATGATTAGAATTCGACACATAACTCACACTATGTCCGCCTAGGATTCAAGAAATATGCAATGTGAGAAAGCAAGTTTGATAACTGATCACCTCGTTCTCGGAGATTATCAGATATATCAGAAAATTCGGCACTTGCAGCTGCCAAAGCAATTGGCCATTCAACAGTGGACGTGTCGGAAACGGATACCCAACTCTTCAAGTTGTTATAAGCATGCTGCTTTAGATCTCCAACCACACTCTGTCAATGAAATAGGAGGATAATTTCAAGTTAAGTCTGTTAATACATTTTTGTGATAGATGAAAACAAGAGAAGTAAGGGCAAAAGAGGGCAACCTTTTGATATAGGCTGAGACAATTGACAGAGTGGTAGTCCTTTCCATCAAATGTTACACCATCCATCCTGTATGCTGAGTCGAAGAACAGTACGATCCCTTGGGCTGTTGTATACATGTATTTTTGGCCATCCAGCATGCATGTCATCGCATGGTCAATGATCCTTTCCCATGTCTTGTTTGGGACATTAATAAGTACCTGGAATGTCCAAAAGAATAGTTTCCATTATTTGTTCACCATTAATAATACAGATCAGAATAGTTTCTTACCTTGCGCAATTCATGCGGATCTGTAACCAACAATCTCAAGAAATCTCGAACTGTGTTGATGCCAGAACGAGTCAGTCTGTTATAAGATATACCATCCTTAGATATCTTCTCCAAGCGCGATACCGGATCATCCAACGATGGTGGATAATGCTTCTGGTAAGCTGAAAAACAGATGGTATGTGAGCTCTGTTCGTGAAGTAATCGCCTAGGCCGCCGTGTAGATATTAGGATTTCGCTCTCCGCCTTACTCGAATTATTGCTTAGGCCGCTTAAAAGTCTGCTTGCGTCTAGGCCGCTTAGGCGCTGAATGGTCACTGACCGCTCAAGGTCCGCATAGCGCTTTCTTGAACACTGAATGTGAGTCTACGTTTTTTTTCCTACAACTTAAGCACTGTTCAAGAAAGTGCTGGCGGACTTTGGGTGGTCATGAGCCAGGCTAGGCGCGCTACGTGCCCACATAAACGGTCTAAGCGAGAATTCGAACAAAGCGAAAAGTGACCACCGCATCTAATCCAGCTTAGGAACACTTACATTCTCCGCGATGATCCTTTACTTTGAAGGCATTGCTCACTGCTTCTCTGATGCTGCTTCCTTCATCATAATTGTAGATCACTTGTGCTCCCAACCGAAACTTGCCACTTCTAATCCAGCTTGAATTATCAGTAAAGTTGATTTCACCAATGTATCCCACCCCATTCTTCAAGGGGACAATCATCTCTCCTGTTATCAATGGTCTCTTCCCTTCTCTATTCTTCACACGTTTGCCATCAAAATCCTTTGTCGTCCATTCATCCCTGTCGCCGGAGTCGAAATCACCATCCAGCACCACAATAGACGCTTTGATAGATGATAGTGGGCCAGATGAAACGATTTCCTTTGAGAGAGTATCATACAAGACAATTTTCACTGAACTTTTGTTATCTGAGACGACCTTACTACACGTAAACAGGGTATTTGGCAATTTAGAACGAAACTGCAGCTGCAGAGTCCTTGATCGCGAGCACCCCATTTGGCTATTAGAGGATCTGGAAGAAACAGCCAAAGAGAAGAGGTCTTAAACTAACAATAGATGGTGTTAAATTTAGCTGCTATCTTAATGCGCTCAAAGTTACACAGGAAGACACGAAGTAAGCTCTCGGGATAAGGAAAACTATGGTGCAAATAAGGCTAAAATTTTCTGGTGCCGGAAGGCATTTAAAATCTAAGTGATTAGAATTCGGAATATAAGGACGCTTGTCTGGAATATAACGTATCAAAAACACAACTAACCTCAGTCTCGAGTAGACAACATTGTCCACTTCCTCTTGTACCTGGGAAAAGAAACACAAAGGATGTCTACGTTCAACAAACAAATTTCTAGCTTCTGATTAATTTCAACTTGAAGAAGGGAAGTGAAGCTCATTCATGAGAATCATCACAATCTCATTATATAACACATATTCATGAAGCACGAGTAGAAAATACTTGTTCCATTACCAACAGGGCAAAATAGCGGATCAATAGAACAAGATAAAACGTACCCATTTTCTAATCCTGGGTTCGAAGAAGGAACTGAGTTCTTTCGAAGACCAACCAAAATTCATCCCATCTAACAGCCTGCCCAATCAAGTCCATATGAAGAAGAATCAGAGCACAAGTCATGGGTAAAAAAAAAATCATGAATCCACTTCAAATCAAATACCGTCTCTTAGATGAATCTCGAGGTCCTTCCTCCCCAGACTCCCAAGGAAGTCTTTTGAGTGCCATCAACGTGAAATTGACAAATGTGAAAACTTTTGTAAATCGACGACGAAAAGATAGCCCGAAACAGACAAGCCGCGCAGTTGCTTAAATAACAAGATGGCAGCTTTTTTGTTGGTGGTTTCACAGGAAGCTACCAAAGAAGCTTCGTACAAGTCAATCAAATGTACATGTGATGTACCATAATATAGTTATAGCATCTAATCACATACTCCCACGGCGTGTGGGAGTATGTGATTGATTTTGGCGTTGAAAAATGCTGCATCAAATTAATCAAACTACACTCCACAGCAATTAGTTGATTGGTGATGCTGGGGGAAAACGCGGGGTTGCTGACTCGTTCGAAAATGTTTGCTGTGGATTCGTTACACGTACCACAAAGTACGAAGGCAACTGGGCGCAAACGCGCCTACACGTCAGACGAGGAAAACCAGTAGTTTCTTCACATATAAAATTAGGAATACAGAAAAAAAATCCGAAAAGTCGAATCTGAATTTGAACCGATTGGAATTTATTCGTTTGGTTCGGATTTTTTCGAATTTAGATTATCCAAAAAAATAAATTTTGGATTCGAATTTGAATTTTAATCCAAAATTTCGATTAACCGATCGATCATCCAAACCGGTCCGAATAATTTTTTTTTAAATGTTGACTTATTTTTATTTTTAGATTTAGAATAAGCACTTTTTTTGACATACTTTTTTCTTCTAAAAAGTGGAATGCCGATTTTAAATTTATATCAAATTATAAGTAGGATAGAAGTCAAAACTACTCTTATTTTTACCATTAATTAGTTAAATTAAGTTTATTTTTGTAATTTATTATTAATTAGAACTTGCATAAAACACGACTCATTCTAAAAAGTACAATGATATTTATACATTATTGATTTACATTAAACTATCAATCACTTTAAATTCTAATCACATCAATATTGCCGAAATTGATACCACGAAATTAGATACATAATCTGAACCTCATTTTTCGTTGGGATTCTGGCGTTTGTCGACAATAATTTCTATATACTAATCAATGACTACTTAATCCTAACAGAAAAAGTGCAACGAAATTACCGACAATGAAGTATCGTGTTCAGAAATCAAAGATAAATTCCTCAGGCCCAATGAATTATGATGCCGGCACAAGCAAATAAGGATGGACATATTGTATCTGGACAAACATATGCTTGGGTGATGAAACAAAGCATTGCGCAACCACTACGGAAAATGGCATGGTTACTTTTGGATTTCAATATGGAACAAAATCAGAGAATTTGGAGTGGCTACAAGCCTACAATTACTCTAAAAGTTTATGGAAAGGATTTTGTACAAGAAGTGGATGCAAAGCTGAAGCAACACGGTATGCTATCCTTAAGGATACAGCCTTTATCCACAGACAAGATTTTGTTTCGCAATGCAACAATAGAACAGATTAAAAACATCATGGAACTTATATTGCGGCCCACTACGAAATTCATGGCTCAGCCAGAGATAGGTTGGCCTATAAATGAGAATGGACATAATGTGGCGACAATAGAGAATATAGAGGAGGTGGTGGAATGGACATAATGTGGCGACAATAGAGAATATAGAGGAGGTGGTGGAATGGAACAAGTAGTAGGTCAAATACTCAAATCCTCTAGTAAATCTACCACTGTATACACAGGCCAAATGGCTAGATGACTTTGGTTAAAAGGGGCACGAAAAAATCAAAAGAGAAGAAAAGAAAGATTATATCTAAAGAACAGACTAGCTGAAATGAATGAAAAACGATTGACAGTTAATCGAAATATGGACAGAGATTCAAACGATGAGTGGATATCTGGAGATCAAATGGATTTTGATCTGCCAGCAAAAGAACCCGATATGGATGATAGTGAAGCTTTACAAACCATAGAAGTGGGAAGGAAACTTGGCATTAACATAGATGAAACACAAAAAGATATGAAGAAAATAAAGAACACAAGAATTTACGTGGTTCGGCAATAGCCTACGTCCACGGGAGAGTACTTTCTTCCTTATTTTCGTGTCTTACAATGTACAGTGCATCTCTTCTTATATAGGGATTACAAGAAGAGTTTCAATATATGGCAACTCCCGGGATTATGGTAAATCAAATTCCGGGAGATATGGGGAAGATTTGGTCAATCTTCCCCTAATTATTCTCCAACTAACAGTATTGATTATTGATGATGCAACTGTGCAGGACTGTGCAAATCTGCCATTGAGGAACACGCAAGACACCTTCCTTTAATGAACGGCATCAAAGAAGAGATCAAGAACATAGTGTTCATGAACCCCAGGAGCCCTGATTACCAAGAGATCTTAGCAAGCTTGTTGTCCCGCCTCAAAAGATTGAAGGTAGTGTGGGATTCTGTTGCCTACTGCTCTCTTGGCAGTATTGTTTTTTTTTTTTTGTGGAAAAATCATTCTCAGGATTTGCTTATAAATTTTTGAACAGGGCAAATGCAAGAAGCACTTCAAAAATGAGGAAATGGAGCTCTTGCCACTGATGGAAGCCACAGATTTGAACAAACCACAATAGAAGAAAGTTACGCAGCAGTCATTGGATGTGATGCACGACACGCACAGTCACTTGTTTCGTTTTTTCATGGAAGGACTCCCGCCTCATGAATCCATGCATTACTTCGACCTGATCAAGAGATACTGCGACGGAGTTAGAGTATCACTTATGCTCCACATGATGGTGGATTAAGAGGTTAGCCAGCCCCATTAATCCATTTCATAGACAGTTAGTTGCATATGCTGGTCAACTCTTGGTTTAGTTAATGCCAATTAGAGCAGGTGAATGTGTTTTTCTGCCTTGTGTTCTGTTTCTCATCATTTGTTGGTGCATGAAGGCTAGATTTTTATAATTAGTCGGAGGCAGAAAGATCACAACCTGAACTTTTGTTCGCTAATTGCCCTTGTTTGTAAATTCTCTGAGTTGTGGGATGTTAAATTGATAGATGGATCACTGCTTTAACTAAATAGAGACAAGTACAGAGTGTAACATCTAACAGAAGAGAGAGACAAGTACTGAGTGAAACAGAGGTGCCCACAATCCTTAGCTTTCATTCACATTCTCCATTTCTCTCCTTCAACTCTGCTTCCATTCTCCACCTCTTCATAGAATCCAGGTTCACATATCATTCTGTTCAGTTAAAACTTACTGTGTCTGGTTGCTTGAAGATTATAGCTTGCTTCGTCAAGAGTTCAAGCAACATGGTAGGAATTCCATAGATCAAACATTGGCTTATCCATGAAGCATGTCCAATGGAAATACAGATAGATGTTCAAAATTCTAACCTTTGAAGCTTATATGTCCCCGGTTTGTTGAGGTTGAAATTTGGTTTTATTGTGTATTAAAAGGTTTTTCATTGTTCATGTTTGGAAAATTGGAACTTGGAAGGTTTGTTTGGCATGCAAATTGCATTTTTCAAAGTATTGTGTTTAGGAAGCATATGAAAACACGTCCATAGATTTTGGCATTTGTCGCAAACGTAGAGGTAGACTAATATCAGGAAGCACACACTTGAATTATCCTTATACTTTGACATTTGTTGGGGGCTGCTATACACTGAAGCTGTTTTATAATAGTAACTAGATCCGGGATAAAGCTACTGTTCGAAATTTCACTTTACAACTATATCTCCAAAATAATAATGACAATGTATAGTTGCCAAAGCATATATAATTTTATGGGCCAGAATGTTAGGTTCAGAAGTTACAGGATGGTAATCGTGGTCATTGATTCACAATATTTGAATGATCAGGATTACCATTTTGGACCTAACATCATTAATCTGTAGATTATAATTTGGACCCAAGTATGTGTTATTCCCTAAAGTTTCATATTTATCTTGTTAATGTTGTAGAAGACACACCTGGTTATGTATTTGCTTGCCAGGTTTTAAAAAAAAGTGACGTGTAATGCTGTCTTTGATCTTGACAGGTCTTTCTTAAGCTGGGCAGGGGCCGATGTACAGCCAGTAAAGAAGATGGAAAAAAAAAAACAGAAGAGAGTGGTGACATATGTAC
The DNA here is from genome assembly GCA_025802335.1 of Pinguicula primuliflora. Taxonomy (NCBI): domain Eukaryota; kingdom Viridiplantae; phylum Streptophyta; class Magnoliopsida; order Lamiales; family Lentibulariaceae; genus Pinguicula; species Pinguicula primuliflora. The sequence goes on along the minus strand of JAOYMZ010042369.1, from coordinate 1,140 downwards.
ATAACCCATCTACAAATGGATTATAACATGATTTTTTAGTTAGAAATATATATATTAGCAATTATATTAAATGGTTTTAGAATTATATTAGATATATTTATAAATTAATTTTTATTAAATGATAAATTTAAATACTAAAATTCTAAATGTAAACTCTACTTAAAAAAAGTAATCAATATTGCAGCGGCTTCGCGGCCGAAAAATTAAAATCTCGAACTCTACAAATTATAATACTAAACTTTATTTAACGACGATAATCAATATTGCGGCGTATTCGTCGCCAAAAATCTTAAATGATTAATCCAAACTTTATAAATGCTAAATTTTATTTAACGACGATTAATATTACGGCGGCTTCACTGCCGAAAAACTAAAACCCTAAATGATAATCGCGAAGATGCACCAAAATATAGCCTTTTTCATAGATGCACTAAAACAACGAATTTTTGGGCGAAAAATTTTTGGTCACTTATCATATCCTTTTCCAAAGATGCACCAAAATATAGCCGGTAAGAGACCTTTTTGAGTCTTAAAAGCAATGTTTGCGAGTGTCGTGCATAGGCGGCCGCCCACACTCGGGGTTGTTCGGTAAGGCTGGGCTTTCCGGCCAGCTGGGCAGCCGCCTAGGCCGCACTATTTTGCTTCACATTTTTCGTTTTTTATAGATTTTTTTTATAATGTATAGGTTAATTTACATTAGTGATTAAGCTATGATACTGGTTAAGTTTTGAGTTTTGTATTGTTAGTTGCTGTTTTGTTATTTTTATTTGATGTTATTTTATAGTTAGTGCTTAGAGATTCGTTGATTCCTGGATTGCCATACCACAACTCTAAACTAGAAGAAGTTAAAACCATATTTTTTGCATGTGTGTATGTGTGGATTAGAAATGAAGAGTTGTTTCAATAACATAGCACACACAAATATCATATTCATATTTTGACTTAGATGCATTGCTAAAAAAATATTTTGACTTAGATGACCAAACCATGTAATTCAAAGTTTGGGAGGTAATTTCTTCTTCCTTCTTGCATTTTGTTCATCATGTTTTTTTGCAGGGACAGATGCCATTGGAAGCTAATGTAGGCATGATTTATTTGCTATCTAAAGTCACCTCCCCCGAAAGCTTCGACAATTTCCGC
>JAOYMZ010042348.1:0-15065 GCA_025802335.1 Pinguicula primuliflora | reverse complement strand
GGGTGGGATGTGTGAGTTTAATCACAGTATGCTGCAATCCTTGTTCTAATTCCATATTGTCCAAAGGGGGGCCTGTACATGCGTCACTGATAACGGGGGACTTTCCATTGGAGCTGATTGTGAGAGCTGGGGACTGATAGGGGTTGTGACTAGCTGACAGCACCCTCTCAAAATTCTGGTAATTCTCCGTACTAGGGTCACTGAGAATTGACTTGTCTGATACCTGAAGTTCCTTAGTGGAACCTGATGGCCCCACTTTTTGTGATAGATGGTTTCTTTCGTACCCTTTGTACTCCTCACCCGTTTGTTTGGATGACTTGGTCCGGATGAGTCTGGGATAACAGAGTTAAAGCTTGGAGTATCCAAAGTAGTTACTTTTGCTTTCCCTTTGTCTTTAGAGGAGTGCAAATCAGACATCACTGGCTCATCAACACTGAGGGCTTGGAAACGGGAGGCTGTGACATATGGGAAAGAGACCAGATTTCGTTTATCACCAACTTGACCATTACTTCTAGCTGAACTATGAAGAGGACCATTTGATCCAGACTGTGTACGTCTAATTTTCTTCTCAGCCAATAACCAGGGGCCATGCTCTGTGAGGGAGGGACTGACCTTGGATGAACTTACAACACTAGTATTAATAGGGACTGAAGCTCCTGATTTCAGTGCATCAGAAGGGAATATCTGGTCCGAGGAATTCAACTGTCCACCTGACTTGTCTAGAGGCGACTGGGATGAGGCTGTTTGGCCACCATACAGATAAGATTCTTTGCTATGACCATACCTGCCACATTTAAAACATATGTTGTACAAGTCTTCATATTGCACCGCATAAGCCTTACCAACAACCAATAGATTTGGAATCAGGGGTTTTCATAGATCAATCTGCACAGCGATACGAGCATATTGTCCCCGTTCAGCTTGCAACGTATGATCATCCGCTTGGAGGAATTTTCCAATAGGCGAAACAATCTCCTTAAGTAGATCTTTCTGGAAAAAAATCTGGGGGTAATCCAGGGAGACATACCCAGATCGCAACCGAGGACAGATCTTTGTCTTTGGTACTAAAGTTTCGCTCCCAAGGATGTATATGAAGATAGTGGCCCATAAGCTGATACGGGCCACCAGTTAAGATACTAGTGTAATCTGCTTCACCGTTCAGCTTCAGTAAAGTGTATCCATCTGCCAGATCCATAATGTGAATATTTCCTTGGGGTTTCCAAAGATTCATAAGTTTATGGTATAACGTACGGTAATTGAAGGACCTTCCCAACGGTTTCAGAATGAGACTATAGGCCAAATTCTCTGTTATCTGGCGATGGACATTGGCAGAGAACTCAATCGACGGAACCCCGTGTTTAGTACTGTGTGTGACATCCTCCTCCGAAATAGAGATGGGTTTAGAGTGCAAACCTGTAAATTGAGCCTTTGGGTGAGCTTCCTGAAGGCCTTGCAAGAATTTCTCCTTAAAACTTAGAGGCATTTTTGGATTTCCTGCAGGAAAAGCGGGGGACTCCTTCTTGGGAAACATATCAGTATCAATCGGTTGCACACTGATCGGCGATTTATCCTTTACCTTGGTCGTCGCTGGATTCTGCTCCTCCGTCGCATGCAGCGTCAAGTCCGAGTTGATTTCCATACGAGCTGCCGGGGTTAGGGTTCCTTTTCTGGGGGGGCATTTTTTTCAAAAATCATTTTTTTTGTTTTTATTTTTTCAAAAATGGTCGTAGCATGCTCAATATGGTTCTGTTTATTTCCAATTGAATTGACATTAACTTGACATTCATACTCTACGTACATTTTTATTTTATGTTATTTCGTACAGTACAATTTTTTTTTGTGGGATCATTTTCCCACTAGAGGGAATGAGAAGAATTAGAGAATGGATTGCCAGGTATGCCTAGATCGCGGATAAATAAAAATTTTATTGATAAGACCTTTTCAATTGTAGCCAATATCTTATTGCAAATTATTCCGACAACTTCAGGAGAAAAGGAGGCATTTACCTTTTACCTATTACAGAGATGGTGTGATTTGATTTTTTTCCAGTTCTCTCAGGCTTACAAGAAAGACGCGGGATTCATGAAATTTTTTGAAATAAATCTACGTTTGTTGAAGGTGAAGTTTAGAAATAGAAACCTATTTCAGGGAGTGTTTTCAAGTTCTCGTGCTTATGTAGAAGTAGTTTTTCAGAAGGTCTTCTGGAAATGGTACTTCTATTAAAAAACTGAAAAATGTTTGTAAAATATGCTTGTATACAACAAAAGTCAAAATAGAGTATTTGCATATTATTAATTTGAAAATTACTTTTGTAACTTAAATTTAACAAATGACAATAGTTTGGGAATATTGAATTATTTAAGAGGGTAAAGATGTCTTAAATTTAATATTTTAAGTTTTTACAAAAATACCACCGCGAAAAGTACCTCAGAGGTATTTCTGACTTTTAGGTCTTTTTTTATTTTTCCACCGCAAAAGTCAAAAGTCAAAAGTCAAAAGTCAAAAGTCAAACAGCAAAAACAAAATTTACAAACACTCCAAACTGACTTTTCAACCGCCAAAAATCAAAAGATTTTTTCTGTGGAATTTGCAAACACCCACTTAGAATGGTTTGTTTCAAGGGTGGAACTAGCCCAAAATTTTATCCCGGGCTAAAAGCCCTAAAATTTTGGGCCAATTTTTTGGGATAAAAATTATTTTTATAATAAAAATAATAAAATACTAATATCAACAAGAAAAAAAGAACAAGTCAAGGAAAGAATTTATCCACTTCTTTTTACTCCTCTAAGTGTGAGAGTCTTGGAACTTTGTTGTTAGTGAATCTCAAAGCTATGTTTTCATATGAACAGGTTGTTCATATTTCATACATTGTTTGCTCTTATGTAACTTACACATCATTAGAAAACAGTAAGCAGTGTGCAAAACAGTAGATAACCTACTGCAGATTAGTAAAATTTCTCTAATTCCATGTTTTCAAGCATAGAGGCTTGATAGAAGAAAAGATCAATAAGAGGCTAAAGACTTTATTCAAATAGTCTACGGAGTCCTATATTATATTTTGAGAAGTATTATATTATTTTTTTATTATTAAACGGAAAGCTTCTGCACTACAAGTTGCTCAAAATTTTAGGGAAGTGTTAATGAGAATACAACATTTGTATACCATGCCAAATTGCAAAAATGCATTTTCATATCCAAATTTGGATAATCTCTCAAGTAATACCTAAAACCAGCATTAGAAAAAGAGTGGCAGTCAGAAATAAATGTGCTTGTGCGTTCATAAATTTTGTAAACCTGCACAAGAACTTAACAAATCTGGTGGACATGTTTTGAAATAATGCTTCTGCAAAGTGTTAGGTGGTTGTGCATGTGCGTTCATAAATTTTGTAAACCTGCACAAGAACTTAACAAATCTGGTGGACATGTTTCAGAGAATAAATAGGTAAGTTGTGCAGTTTTCAGGTAATCATAGAAACGAGTACCATTACAAATGTTTCTATGAGGTGAAATGTAGCTGCTTGAATCAAATCAAATGATATTACATGAAGCTAACGTCAAAGAGCCACTGAAAAAAGTCAAAGTTGAACATAATAAGCTTTCGGCTGGGTTTTTTCCTACTTCACACCCATGCTTAGAAATATAAGTCTAGGTCCCTACGAGCGAGACAAGCAAGACCGAGAATTGGTAGCTAAGCTATTGCATCAGACTTACATGTTCAGTGAAGACTTACATTTAACAAATTAGCACACCAAAGCAAATCAGCAATACATATATGCACGGTAAAAACAAAGCAAAGCAAATCAGAAGAATGCATAGATTACATCAGAAGTTTAAATTAACACAGATATGTCCATTAAGATTCTGAAAATTGAGAATTACAAAAAGATTGGAGACCTACCTTGAAATTGATCACAAATTGGAGTCTTCCGCCGTCTGCCCTTGCTGTCTGACCCTGAAGTCGAAGTCGAAGGCGAGGTCGAAGTCACAAAAAACGAAAACATTTTTCTTGAGCCATGAAGTGGCAGTTCAGTCCTAGAACCAGAAATTGCAGTTGTAGTTGGAAGCTTGGAGCCACTCTCGTCCGCCTCCCCTCTCAGGTTTTCTATATTTATTTTTTGGGGCGGGCCCAAAATTGGCCCGGGGCTGTAGCCTGGGCCCGCCCCAACATAAGTCCGCCCTTGGTTTGTTTACTTCTAATTTATAGTCCATAATTGACTTCACATTGTTTTGAGATTAATACATATTTTTTTATCAATCTCATAATTGTTTTTAATGGGATTGGGCACAAAAAACACACAATTTAATGTTTAATGACCATTCACAAAATGTGGCTCAAATTAAAAAAATAGCAAATTATTTACAAACCCTTGCCAAAATCTTTCTTGGGATATGAGTCATTCACATTCTTCTCAAATCTTATGTCATGCTCTTACAACCTTGCCATTCACTCAGTAATGAAATCTTTCGATCGCCGATTTTCAAAATGACGAACAATGCTTTTGGTTCTTTTGAGGGTGGTTCCGCCAACCCGATGTCCGGAAAAGAAAGAAAGCCAAGTTCTCAGAGGATGGTTCTATCACCCCTCCTTTGTTTACGATGAACGTTCTCCGTCGGTTTAAACGAGATCAGTTTATGAGAATTACCTCAGATACAGTCGTAGATGAGAATTACCTCAGAAATGTCTGAAGTGGCAGGGCGACGATAGTAGAGTAAGGTTCCAGAAGCAAATGATTTCCTACTAGAAATACTGCTTTAAATGTTATCAACAATTTGATGTAATTTCGGAAGAATATGGAGGTTGGATATGAAATTTGATTATGGGAATGAGGAAATCCAATCAGTTCAAATCAACTTGGAATTCATTTTTGGTCTAGGATCTCATATTAATTCTAAAAACTCACGAGGTCGTGGTCGTGGGATTGATCCGATTTGACAACTATATTTTTTTTCTTGTGTAGTAAACAGCGAATTAAGGTCCAATACCAAATTAGTCCAGCAAAATTTTTACGAGTAACGGACCCGAATTAATTCCAGACATGAGATTGGGAACAAACAAACACACTCCAATGTTTACTAACCATCCTCAAAATGTGGCCCGTTTTTTAATTGTGAAATTATATACACACCATTCACAAAATCTTTCCCGTGATATGAGTTATTCACCACTTTCTTAAGACTTGTATCTCGTGTCATTTCGACAGTGTGCCTATTTCATTTCTACAATCCTTCTGTTTTCTCGATCTCCAAAAAAATGACTAAAAATGCAGATAATATTTAATCAACTAACAGTACGGCGCCCAGCGTCGAAGGAACACGTTCACCACAACCTACGGAGGGTTCTATTAACCCACCTGATGTTCATTTTTCCAACCCTCCTCCAACAGTGGTTGAGGAGGAAAATGCGTCAAACTCCTTCATCGGCTATACAAGCGAAGGACAAAGATGTTGATGTATATTTATTCTTAAAGATGACGTTTTTATGGTGTTTGGCATGTTTATGCATAGTTGATTGAGCATTAAATGTAAAATCAATTGCACTTTCCTATAATATGTGATTGAAGATGAGATATATATGTATTTATGTGATATTGAGGTTACTATATTGTTCAATTACTTACTATGGAAGTCTACATGATTTTAGTGTTGCTTTTGTCATATAAGCAAACTGAACTAAAAGAATGGCAAGAGACCATTAAAGATCAAGAGAAGTTGCTCGCATGGAAAAGGCGATTAGAGGTTCTGCATAATGAAGAAAGACTCAAGCGAAAGAGGGCATCTGACGAGAAGAAAGCATTAAAGGCCAAGAAAGCAAAGAATGCTGAAAGAGAAGATATCAAGAAGAAAACAATGCTCTGCCTGAAGAGGTTATGCCCGACTTAGATAGTTTGAGGGGGTATTCAACAAATACAATCACCTATTCATTTCCTCCAATACCTCCAAGTGAAGTTTCTGATAAGATAACCTCCACTATGATCGGGGATGTTCACAATATTCGGATGACCCGAATACATTGATCGAATCAACGGACGAAGAGAACGACATAGATGTAGAAGAGGAGGAAGAAGATAATGAAGAAGATGACATCTGAATCCTTACTCAGATATTATATTTTTTTGACATCATCCCCCTCTCTTTTTTTGTGGATGATATTGTACTTTTATGTGCTCTTCATTTGAATCTATTCTATTGCATGTAATGAAACTAGAGAAGTATTATAAGACACTATTTTTTTACAACACTTTTGCGTTATCACCTTCAATTAGATGAAATATTTGTTTTCAACATCCAATTTTTTTAGATATTTTTTTCAATATCCAATTGAATGCTGGCACATCACCGAGTGAATGTTTTTTAACAATAAGAAAGTCATAACTAAAGATTATGACCGATTTTGAAATTATCTTGCAATGATAATGTCAAAATATGTCTTAAATTTTAATTTTAACGACGAGAAATGAGAAAAATTACATACTGTTTTGTCATTATTTTTTTCTCTTGTTCTTCTATATTTTCATAATCATATCTTGATACAATTTTTTTTCTACTGTAATTATAATGCAAAATAGTCTAATCTAGTGCATTAGATTTTCTCTTTTTCATATAGTATTGTATATTACGTAAATATTATTAATTATGAATAAATATATATAGACAAAATTAAGAATCGCACCCCCTTACAAAATGTATGGATCCGCCAGGTCTCACATCAATTACTTACGCAACATCCTTTCCTTATGTTGTGTAAACTGTAGCTCAGAAATACAGTTTCATGCATGTAGCCACCGTAGCACCAAGGGCGTCCTATTATGACTACATCATTGGCAGTACCGCCCGCTGTCCACTTGTCATCAAAAATAATTAATTGATATTTTAGTATCAGTATTGATAATACTGACACCGATTATTACACGATAACTGGTAATGATACCGATAGCGATACCATTACCCGACCGGTATGCTCATAATCGGTACAATACCGATATCGGTACTAGTATTAACGGTATCAATTGATCATTTGGGTACCCCTAATTGGAGGGCCTCTTTCTTGCATGGTTTGAATAGTAATATTGGCTAAACAAATGAATGAATGTTATTTCTTCAAGATTATTTACGGCACTTACTAAAGAAATTTAGTCAACAAGCACAATAAGAATTTGTAACTTAAAAAAAAAGTTAGAATTTTTTTTATTTTTTTATATTTTAATTGTGGTTTTAATTATTTATTATATCAAATTTGCAATTTGCAAAAAAAAAAAAGCAATTTACAGATAAATTCACTGACAGCCCTACTGATTTGGACGAGCCGGGCTTCAGCCGGGTGCCAATTTTGGATCCGCCCCAAATCCAGCCCGAGCCCAACGCTTATATGCCCTTCCTGAGACTGTTCCCGTTGCGAAGCACCGGCAGGCGGCACAGCTTCCACGTCCCAGTCTTACGGCAACACTAGGTATGATCTTTTATTTATTCTATTTCGTTTCTTGTTGAAATAGAAATTAACGAAAGTTTTGAATAATCCGTATAAGATTACGGATTCTGGCGAGGATGTTGTTCTCTATTCTTTTTTCCCAAATGCCATAATCCGTATAAGAAAACGAAACCCTAACCGCCGTCATCGTAGCCGAAGTCTTCCCCGGAAAGTCTGAATGATTTCTTCTCGGTAGAGCGTTCTGGCTCAGTCTCCAAAAGACCAAAATTATTAATTTTTCATTCTGGCTTATCCGAACACTTTTTTGCCTGTGAATTTTGCTTTGCTGAATTTAACTGCATTTATGTCCAAGTAATCTTTCATAAGGCTGCGGAAATTCCATTTTTTGCTCAAATTTTTAGGGGTTAAAAAAAACAAATTGAAGCCACATATTTGCAGCTTAGACATGGGAGGGTCTAAGGTTCAGATCAATAAGGCGCACAAAACTCGCTTCGCTTCAAAATCGTCTCGCAATGTTCACAAAGTTTCAGTTAAAGGTTGTTATATTATTGTTTACTATTTTCGTTTTGATATATTGGTTGTCTGCACTGGAATAATTGCAAGTTTTTCCTTTTGTCTTTATCAGATAAATTAAAGGTATCAAAGCCTGAACGCAATTTGCTGAAGGGAGCCAAGGCTGCTCGGCTTCAACGCAACAAAATGGTACGTTTTGTATATGTTCTTTGGTGGAATGTTGCTTGGGAAAACTAGTGGCACATTTGGTGGTTTCTTTACTTTACTTGAAGTTCACATGCTAGATGAGGGAACAAAAAAGGGCTGCAGTTCTGAAAGATAAGAGAGCACAATCAGGACCATCAACTCCACCTCGCATCATTGTAAGTATGCTTCTCGACTTATTAAAGCTAAAAAACATATCATGTTTTGTCTAACAGCACATGAGCCGTCCTGTAGGTTCTTTTTGGTCTCTCAGCCTCTGTTAACTTGAACACCGTGGAAAACGATATCCTGTCGTTGTTGTCTGGAGATGGGAAAGGTGTTGCTTTTCAAGCTATTGCATCGGCTGAGTACAAACTCAGAGCTACGGTATATTAATATTTGTCTATGTTATCCTTTTAACCAGACTTGATGATGCGCCGCCGTCCTATAGCTTCAGCATGCCATTGGCTGTTGATGTTTCGTTTCTGCTAAAGTCTTTCGACTTCATATTTCCCGATCTCAATATGTATGGGATAACAATACTTGTGAGAGTAATGGGAGTATTTACATCATAAATTTTATTGCTGATCAATATTTACTTATATTGTCTATATAGGTCTTGAAAGCACCCCATGGTGACTTGTTGGCATGCGTGGAAATGGCTAAGGTGCTTAGTCTTTTTTTATCTAGTCCATCTCCTTTTTTTCTTTTGCTTCTACTGCATCCCTATTGCTCACAATTCTCATCTCCTATGCTATAACACTATTCCCTGCAGGTGGCTGATTTAATTGCTTTTGTGTCATCTATGAAACATGACAATGAAGAGGATGGTGCTGATCACTTCATTGATTCATTTGGATTGCAATGTCTTTCTGTATTTAGAACACTTGGTCTACCTAGCACCGCAGTACTGATACGTGTAAGTGGTATTGCACATTCTGACATGCATCGTTTTTATGCCTATCTTTTCACTATGAAGCATTTACGAAGATCTGGTATGAGTCTTGTGATATATCTTCAGGATCTTCCTGATGATTTGAAAAGAAAACATGAACTGAAGAAGATGTGCGTGTCCATGCTCGCTTCTGAATTCCCAGAGGATTGCAAGTTTTATCCTGCAGATAAGAAGGATGAATTGCATAAGGTAGATGCATCAACCATAATTTAAAGCAACTCTAGCAACATTGCCAATCTTAAACAGAGTTTGTCTTCACTCTTCGTTGATATTGGCATCTAAAGCTCGTGAGTTCGTTTTCACTCTTGGTCAGTTCCTATCACTTTTCAAGGAGCAAAGGCTTGCATTACCTCATTGGAGACACCAACGTCCATACCTTTTGGCCCAAAAGGTAATCCTTGAGCCAATTATTGCTTTCTTTCTTGTACCAAGGTTTCATGGCATTGTGGCCCTCAATGATTTTGACCATAGGTGACCGTAAGTACAATTTATATTCAGAAGACATGTAACCAACCGATCATTTTGGAGTCCATTTCTTGTAGTTTATCATCTGTATAGATAGAATTGTATCATATGTTCATCTGTAGATCATTTTTTAACTGAACTTTTGATGACCTATTTACTGGATTAATATGGTCAACATGAAGTTGTTTCCTATGTACCTCACTCCCTCATCAAGAATCATGTATGCTGCATCAAGGATCTAGAAATTTTACCTGTCATGATTTATTATATGCTACTACCCTGATTATGGCTTCTGACTTAGACTGTTGTCGACATTTGACAGGTTGATGTTTTAGCTGAAACTTACAGTGAAGAGACATGCACACTTGTTCTTACTGGTTATTTACGTGCACGCAACCTATCTGTCAATCAGCTGGTAGTCACATTTGCCTTTAGCACTGATTTGTTTCTCAATATACGTCAAGTATCTGAGATTTCATGTCAGGTACATGTTACTGGGGCAGGGGATTTTCAATTGTCCAAAATTGAACTCCTAAATGATCCTTGTTCACTGAATTTGCGGAAAAGAGAAGCCATGGATTTTGAAAATGATATTCAGGTAAAATTTTAGGTCTTTTTTTACTTCAATGATGTTTTCCTTTTTCTCTCAACGGGGAACTTGGTGTTTTGTTCTTTGTCTGACTTTTACATATATTTCATCCTCTGAAAATTAAGGCCATGCTTTCTCAAGCTTACTTCAGTCTTAATATGCACTGCATGCTGTAACTGCATTGGCTTACTTTCCCCAATTGCTTGGCGAGAACTGGGAGGACATAAAACAGTATAAATGTTTACCGAGCATTTTGTCTAGGTCCTAATACATTGACCGATTGCTAGTGTGGGAATATCACTAGTTTATTTTTGTATATTTAGTTTGAGTTCCAGTTTATTACGACTCAGACACCTTATCTTACAGGGACGCTTGCCACTGGAGCGTCATAGAAGAGTTGTCATTTTCAGAAGATATAATAGTAATGTGGTCTGGTCTTAAGAAATAAGGAGTGTGATAATATGCTAGGAAAGATGCAGTGCTATAAAATTCACCATCCATATGATCTTTTGAAGATTAAATTACAATTTCATTTATTAGCACAAACGTTACTTGATAGTTAAATTCCAACCAGCCCAATCAAATATCTGAACTTTTTCTTCGGGCATGATTCTAATTGCCCGGCTTAAACTGTTGCAGGTTACAAGGTGCCTCACTCCTGACACACTGAAGCAGGAAACTTTAGTTGTTGAAAATGCACCGGATATTTTGGCAGGAGAACAGGTTTGCAGAAACGATTGATTTGCGGATTTTTCATTTTATTGAACATTTAAATTGCATACTGTAATTTGTTTGAGCCTAAGCTGATGTATATGGCTTCTCGGTTTCCTCTCTTACTGTTTATACATGTACATTTGTGTGTCAGCGCTTGACCTCTTGGAAATATGTTTGAACATTCTGTACTCATATAATTATTTATTTCAGACATGGCCTACGGAGGCAGAAATGGCTGAAGCTGATAGAGATCATGATAAAAGGATAAAAAAGAAAAGGCATCCTCGGGGTGTATCGGAATATCAGGTGGAACCTTGTCATCACTCTTAAGTGTCTCTTTACTTTATCCTAATTTCTACATTTGCACAGTTACGATTATTAAGAACCCAAGTAATATAAACTTCTAACATTTTTCCTGATGGGTTGTACAGACTGCATGGATTGAGGATGAGTCTGACGCTGAGTATTCTGGCAGTGATGATGCTGTAGATGATGGTATGGTGCTGCATGGATTGATCATGGCTTTGAGCTTGATGACGACCAAGCTTCGCTGAACTTGAGGGATTCTGACGAAGAAACTGAAATATTCTCTATGATGATGGTAGTTATTTTTAACATCCATATCAATTTGTTCGGCAGTAATTATTATATGGGGGTACTAAAGGAAGTTGTATCCTATTTTCTATGCCTCGTCTGTGGTTTTAGTTACTGTTAGATGCCAGAAATATATGATTATCTACAGTTTTTAATCTTAAAACTGGCATATTCGTCATAATAATCTTACTGGTTATGATTATTAATTTCCTGTAACCATACTATTCCTGTAACTATATGTTTTCAAAATGACAGGCCTATAGCACATTCGTTCTCTGTTTTTTTTTTTTTTTTTGAAGAATTGAGTTCTTTTTGCTGCAGGAAGATGACAGCTTAACCAAAGAGCAGATACAGAATGAGATAGGAAGAATCAAAGAAGAGCATAGTGAAGACAAGGGTAACTTTATTGTCTTAATTATGCATCTGCTTGCTATTTTATTTCCTATTTTGGGCTATATTATGAAATCTCTGTAAGTGACCTGAGCGTGCTTGCTTTTTAAATCTCCGAACTTCAGAATTTCCCGATGAAGTTGACACGCCATTTGATATTGCTGCTCGTAAACGATTTGCGAATTATAGAATGTGAAGTCTTTCAGAACTTCAACATGGGACACCAAAGTATGTTTCCATCGGCTGAACCGTATTGAATTGATACATCAAGACCAATAATACCGAATTTATGATTTTTTTTTAGGAATCTCTGCCCCCTGAGTACGCTAGAATTTTTGCATTTGATAATTTTCCAAGAACGCAAAAGCATGTCATTGCCAAGGCTCTTGATATGGAGAAAGACAGAAACGAGTGTATACCAGCTGGTTCTTATGTAAGGTTTTATATCAAGGACATGAAGTGCGACGTTGCATCCAAGTTGTGCATATTGGCGAAGACAGTGCCAGTAATGGCATCTGGCCTTTTACGGCACGAGTCTAAAATTTCTGTCCTCCATTTCAGGTACCCCTTTATTTCCACCAATTTTTTTCTAATACCGAGTCTATTATGCCGAATTTTGCCTTGTGCCGAACTTTATTCTTGGCCGTCGGATTCATCCCACGACCGAGAATAGTGACTTAAATTAGCCCCCAAATCCCCCATTTTTGCCTTGTTCCACGAACCATCTTCTCCTTGTGCGTCTCATCATCACCACCATTGCTTTTCTCAAACTGCAAAAGTACTTGATTCGTTGCAGTTCTTCCATGTATTATTGATCCCAAGATTTGAATTCCGACATCTTTCACGCGATTCGATTCAAGGATTTCATCAACATGAACGAAACGACCTCCGAACGAGAAAGAAACGTTATTGTTGGGCCATCAATTTTTGGGGAATTTTTCTCTTGAGAATCATGAGACCTCTTCAGTCTCCGTCGGCGGCCTCCTCACCCGCGGCGTCAGCCGCGTCCGCTGCTGCAAATCGTGCCAACCGTCGGCGGAGAAATGACCTCTAGCCGTTCCGCTGCCTCTGCCGCCGAGCTCGGCCCCATCCTCATCCTCGCAGAATCTGGCGTACGCCGACCTCGATAGGGTTAGCCGCATTTTTAAGTAACTCTAATCTCGGCATCGAAAAGAGTTCGACATAATAACACTTTCGGTAGCATAGACTCGGTATTAGAAAAAAATTAATACCGGGTCTATTCTACCGAAAAAAATGTTATTATGCCGAACTCTTTTCTCGGCCGTCGGACGGCTGATCCTGTCGAGGTCGGCGTACGCCAGATTCTACGAGGATGAGGATGTGGCCGAGCTCGGCAGCAGCGGAACGGCTAGAGGTCGTTTCTCCGCCGATGGTTGGCACGATTTGCAGCGGCTGACGCCGTGAGTGGGTGAGGAGGCCGCCGGTGGAGACTGAAGAGGTCTCATGATTCTCAAAAGAAAAATTCCCCAAAAATTGACGGCCCAATAACGTCTCTTTCTTGTTCGGAGGTCGTTTCGTTCCTGTTGATGAAATCCTTGAAGCGAATCGCGTGAAAGATGTCGGAATTCAAATCTTGGGATCAATAATCCATGGAAGAACTGCAACGAATCAAGTCCTTTTGCAGTTTGAGTAAGGCAATGGTGGTGATGATGAGACACAAAGGAGAAAAAGGGTTTTGGAACAAGGCAAAAATGGGGGATTTGGGGGCTAATTTAAGTCACTATTCTTGGCCGTGAGAATAGAGTTCGGCACAAGGCATAATAAACTCGGTATTAGAAAAAAAAATTGGACACTGTATTAGAAAAAAATTGTTATTTCCACTTTCACGCTTCTGTGAACTTCATGATTACGGTTTTCTGACTATATTGAACTCTATGGGTCATTAGCGTAAGGAAGCACGACGATGCTCCCATTAAATCAAAAGAAGAATTTCTATTTCATGTTGGCTTCCCCAGTTTATTAGCCAGGTTAGTTGACTCAACTCTTAGCAATATATGGTACTTCATTTGCTCAATCACTGGCATTAATTGATTGGCGATGCAGGCCAGTTTTCTCAACGCAAACAAGCACAAATTTCTTCATGAAGGCCAATTTTCAGTAGCCTCAGTTTATGCTCCGATTTGCTTCCGCTATGAAAATGCATGAAGACAACAGATCTCCTGCAATTGCTGCTGTTGGTTCATTGAAAAGTGTAGACCCTGACAGGATTGTTCTTATGAAGATCATCTTAACTGGGTAAGATAAATGCACACTAATGTAAAGGACCATGAGTATTCTTTTGATCCAAAACAAAACCTAATTTTACTTAGCCCTAACATATCACCTGACGAACATTAATATCATGTATAGTTATCCTCAAGGTGTATCCAAATCCAAATCAAACGTGAGGTACATGTTCCACAACCCAAAAGATGTGAAGTGGTTCAAGGTAGTATCTAATCCCGCTCTTTTATAGGTATCTCTTGTTCGGGTCTTTTCTCATTGGCTTTTCTTCTTCTCTCGTCCAGCTGGTTGTTCAGGTAATTAACCATGGCTTTGACCGGTGCTTGCTCTGCTCGAAAATATGGAAGCAACAGCGAATAGTATGCTGAAGTTTGCTTGGAAACAGAGTATTGATTATATTTTCGATTCAACATTTTTGGAAGATTGCAGAAATTAAATAAAATTAACTTCACCGCTAGAGGAATGCTGAAAGGACAAAGGACCCATCCGTAGATGTAGATATATTAACAAACCGTGTAAATTTTATGTTCTTCATTTTATCGTATTCTATCTATCAGCATATAGAGATATAAACACTCTCATAATTTACCTGAATTTTGCTTCCCAAATTTGCCAAGTTTTAAGGAGGTGAGAAATTTATACGTCACACAAAGTTAAATTCAGTTGTCCGCTTCAATGCGATTTAATGGTCAAGTGTGTATTTAAAAATGCTTCTACTTTTACAAAGTATTTTTCAATGGAGAAAATTTAAAAAAAAACGATTTGTAAAAAAATGCTGTGTGTTCGCAAGAAGTGTGGTGTTACAGAAAAAAAAATTTAATAATAGTGTTTGCAAATGTTTTTAATTAAAAATAGCTTTTCTTATATTTATATAAGGAGAGTTCAATTTTATCTTTACGGAAACTCAGACAATATGGGATTGAAGAAGATTGAAGAAATGGTAAGGGTAATATGGTTTTACATATGTATTTCGTTTATTTTCAAAAATGTCA
>JAOYMZ010042337.1:0-15066 GCA_025802335.1 Pinguicula primuliflora | reverse complement strand
CCATTAAACGGTGATAACGTCGTCGGAATATCACCAAAACTTGAACATATGATCTCCTATGTATAAGCTTTCTAACGTTGTGCCCAATTCCGTCAACGGACGATCCTAGTGGCCGAAATAGAAAAGTGATGTATAAAGTGATGTACCATGAACGCCACCGATATTGTAGTCCTAACAATGGTAATTAATATTACGATTTTTAAATCATAAAAATTAAAATTCTAAACTCTCAAACCATATAAATCATAAATTATGAGAGTGAACAATTTAGCTTGATCTGATGGCAATTAGATAAATTCTTAACTAAAAGATCTCGATTTCAAGCTACAGCAAAAGCGCGGCTGATCTAATCCATAAGAACTTTTGGACTGGGTGTAGGCCCCCTAAATTAGTCGGGATTGTAAAGAAACTCTCGAATACTAGGGAGGAACAAAAGTATTTCTCCCAACTTACCTGCTTAAAAAATTTTTGGTTGTGGTATTTTGACCACACAAATTAATAAAAGTATATTATTTAACAAATAATATAAATCATCAATGCAAACCCTATTAAAAATTAGTAATTAATATGATGACTGTGGCAGAAAATTCAAAACTCTAAACTGGAAATGCTATCAACATAAATTCTAAACTCTAAATCCTAATTTCTATTAAAAATAATAATTAATATTATGACGACTTTAACACCAAAAAACTAAAATCTAAACCCACAAATCGTATAAATCCTAACCCATAAACCATATATATCTGAAACCCTAAACCCTAAAATGAAAAGTATGAAATATTTTAAACCATTTTAAAAATGGTATTCAATATTACGACGGTTTCACTACTAAAAATCTAAAACCCTATGCTCTGTTAACTTTAAATTGTAAACCATATTTAAAAACATAATAAATAGTACGATAGTTTCGTCGTCAAAAAATTAAAATTCTATAACTATAAATGCAAAATCCCATTTAAAAATAATAATCAAATATTATGACGGATTTGTCGCTGAAAAACTAGAACCTTAAACGATCAAACTCTATTAAAAATAATAATCAATGTTTCGGTAAATTCACAATGAAACTAAATCGTATAAATCATATTTTGAAATATGAATCAATATTTTACGTAAATTAAGAAGTTAATTGAGATTTAATATACTTAATGCCTGTTTTGCGCAGAAGTACTAGTACTTGTTCTAGTACTTCTTCTTATTTCTAGAACATGTGGTGTTTTGTGCAAGTGCTTAAAAATAATCATTTAAATTTTTATTTTTATTATAGGTAACAAACTTAATATTAATTTACTAAAATACCCTTATCTAATTTAATTTTATTTGAACAGAAATTTAACTTAACATATTTTAGAAACACTTTAGTGGCAAAGCACGTATCGCTCGGCCAAGGAAAGTTGCTCGGTGGACAACCCTACTTTGGCCAGGATCTGTTGAAGCATATGACAAGGCAGAACAGCAAAAAATGAATTCGGCTACTGATGTAAAGAAGCAAGATCAGATGCAAGAAAATGGCTGAGTTTTTAGACAGAGATGAACAAAAACGTGTTGCATTTTTTTACGTTTTCTTTATTCTCATTCTTGTAAATTCCTCAGCCCAATGGGCCGATACATTTGTATGAATATATATGTATACAACCAGTTGTATCAGTGAAAAAGAATAGAAAGAAGCATTTCGAAAGTCTGGAACCTTCATCTCAAGTAAACCCTTCCATCTATCATTGTTGAATGTTTGGCACCAATACATCTATCTTTGAATCCGTTATGTTGGTTATATCTGGTATGTTGATTATTGTCCTGCTCTGATGAATGCTGCTCTGTTTGTTGCTTGCGCACATTATCTTGATTTCATTTTCTTTTACAGGATCGAACACCGAGTTCGGAGAGCTTGGATTCTGGCGAATTATTGACAATCTTGATTCCGTGTTTCTCTATTTTCGTTGGCGCGCTACCTAATTTCTCTATTTTCAATCTTGAACACCCCAATTTTCCGTAATTTTGCCGGTGCCCTACCTTCATTTATTTTCTTTACTGATATTATTATGTTATTTGGAAAATCATACATTTTTATTTATTAATGAGGAGGTATTTGTGAATGACGAATAAGATTGATAAGTAGGGTTAATTTAGTAAGAAAATATATTTTTATTTCGATATTATTACGAAAATATCATGCTTATTTTTAAAAAGGAAAAAAGTATCTCACGAGGTGCTTATTTTTAAGAAGAGAGAGGTTGTAAAAAAAACACAAGCACAAGTACTTGTATTACGCAACACTTATTTTATTTTAAAAGGTATTTATAAGCACAATTAGAATTAAAAGCACCTCGCGCAAAATATGACTTTAATTAAGAATTAAGTAGTTGTCCAGATGATGCTCTAGCAGAGAATTGATATTTCGCACGCAGGTAATGCATGGTAAGTACACTAACGATCACGTGGCGTGTTGCCAGGCGGAGACAAAAAATATTGTCAATCACTTGGCCTATTTAAAAAAATCACTTGACCTATTAAATCCAGCCGCATTATTTGCGTACAAATTCCGTATCATATTTCCGCATGTGCCATATCAGCCCTCGCTCTAGCATTATCCTTAATTATATTTTGTTGTTAATAAGTCAATGTCACGCGGCCAGAACGGGACAATTCGATAGAAAATTTTCTTTTTTGGAAAATTGTTGGTGCCAAATCTTGACCAATCTATTGAAATGTGGAGGAGACGGATTGTAATTCCAAACATTATCATTTGAATTTTTGAAATTAACATTTAAAGTAAATTGTAGTTTCATAAAACGCAATTATATTATTATTATTTTTTTCAATTTAGATTCTAATTTTATTCTGCCAACTAGTCTCCGGTAATGTGGAGTACCCCACCTGCCGTACCTCTTCTATGATTGGGGCACTACCCTGTTGCTTGATTGCTCTGTCTCTCCTAATCTCTATTGCTTGTACCATTGCAACCCGTTCGAGAATGTCAGGGCGATCCATGACGGTCAGGATCAATTTAGTACCTAGGCGGCCGCTTAGGCGCCTTTAAGCGAGTGATTAGGCGATATTCAGGTAAGGCGGAGTGTGACCACCTAATGCCTAAGCGGCCTACGACGCTTAGGCGACCTACTTCTCTAACAGAGCTCCCAACCCATACACGAAGATATTTCTCTAGAAAATTTCAACAAGTAGCTGTCTCCACTTGAAAAAAAAAAACCCTGAAGTGGGTAATTCAATTTGGTTGCATTTATTTCGACCTGGGCGGGGAAATTACCGCCAAGCCAACTATAGAATCAGTTAATAGTGGGGAAAGGGAAAAAAATCATTTTTAGTCCCATAAGATTGTTCGAGTTTTACTATTGGTCCCATATAATTCAAAATATCACTATTAGCCTCATAAGTTCCATAACTCTAATCAGTTTTGGTCTTTTTAATATGTTTTACCTACAATAGAAGGTTTTTTTAGTTTTTTAATTTTTTAATAATTTAAATATAAAACTATCCCAAGAATTTTTTAATAATTTAAATGCAATAGCAGGTTTTTAACAGTTTTGCTGCCTTTTGCAATAGCAGGTTTTTAACAGGCCGATTTCAATACATAAACGAAAAAAGAATTCCTCTACTCCCACTTTTCTGTCCGAAGAACCCAGTCGTTGGACATCGCCCGCTGCCGCTCCTTACTCCCATCGACGCTCCTTCCACATCAGGACATTTGGAATGCTTCACAGTAATATATTGATTGATGTTCTCAATATGGTTGAATTTTGTAATTTGTCTCTTGAATTTACGTCAACCGACTGGAG
Organism: Pinguicula primuliflora; assembly: GCA_025802335.1. Classification (NCBI taxonomy): domain Eukaryota; kingdom Viridiplantae; phylum Streptophyta; class Magnoliopsida; order Lamiales; family Lentibulariaceae; genus Pinguicula; species Pinguicula primuliflora. The sequence continues at coordinate 11,272 of JAOYMZ010042337.1, read as the reverse complement.
TGGAGTGAGTTTTAGAATAAAATGTCCAGACCAATTTGAATTAAGATCTGAAGCGTATGTCTCTATCTCTTCATCCATTGTTCGGTGTGATGTGAGTACGTGTGGTATCATTGCTGTTTTCCGATGAGATTTGTAGTGAGGGTGAGGAGCCAATTCTGGGGTTTTCACTAGGTTGGCTGGCCTCTGTTTTGTATGGAAATGGCCAATTCGTTTGATGGGTAATATTGATATTTATGTTATTTTTAGTTATGTATGATCAAGATTACTACTTTACTTAGACTTGGTTGTCGATTGTTTTTCATTCCTGTTTTTTGTTTGCTACTGATTTTTTTAGTTTATTCGTTGTTGTACAAATTTCTGCAACATCTGATTTTTTTAGCTTTTGGGTTATACACTGATTATCGAATGATGCGTTAATTTTTGTTTTCTATTACTGATCGCCCTCTTAATGGCAGTGGTAGATCATTGAGACTTATCCGTGCATACAATATAATTTCTGAAGATGCGTTAGTTGAGCATATAAATGGTTCATACTCAGATTTTGAAGATGATGATGAATATGATTTGCATAGTGATAGTCTTTCTGAACTTGGATCTTGAAATGAGTTGGATGACTATAATACTTATGAAGATCAAACGCCTACTTTCAACTCCACAGTCCAAGAAATTCCTACCTTTACACTTGGTAGGAAGTTTAGCTCCAAGCAAATTTTTAAGGATGCTATCCATGCTCATGCAATTGAAGTTTTCTGAAACTTAACCATAACCAAGAATGATGATAGAAGGATATATGCCAGATGTGATGAGAAGGATTGTGGGTGGAGAATAAACTATGTAAAGGTGTTGAATGAAGTGACTTTTTGTGTAAGAGTGTATGAGGACAAGCATACATGTGGTAGGGTATTTCATAGCAAAAATGCAAAATCAGGTTATTTGTCAAAGAGATATGAGGAAAAGTTCAGAATAGATCCTAAAAAAGATGTTTGTGGATTTAGGAATGAAATTATACATGATATTCAGATGAATATCTCCAAGCAAACAGCTTACATAGCAAAAAAAGAAGGTTATGAAGAAAATTCAAGGAAATAGTGATGACCAGTATAATTTATTATGTGACTATGCCAATGAACTAGAGACAATAAATCCAGGTTCGACTGCATATCTTCAAGAATCAGGTGCCACTGTAGATGCTGAGGGGAATAGAAAGTTTGACAAGTTATATGTGTGCCTTAATGTCAGGAAATTAGGCTTTTTAGATGGTTGCAAACCCATAATTGAAGTTGATGGAGCACATCTAAAGGGTCCTCACGGTGGTATATTGTTGACCACTGTAGGGGTTGATCCGAATGATTGTTTATACCTATTGCATATGTTGTGGTCGCGTCTGAAACAAAAGAAGCTTGGGAGTGGTTCTTGATACTTTTTAAAGGTGATTTGTGTATAACAAATGATGATGAGGTCACATTTATTTCAGACAAGCTAAAAGGACTTGTGCCCGCCTTTGATGATGTGTTTCCAAATGTTGTGAATAGGTTTTGTGTTAGACATCTCTATGGAAATATGCAGAGTGCTGGATTTAGGGGTTTAGCATTTAAGGAGGCCTTGTGGAAGGCTGCCTCTTCTACCACTGTAGTTGAATGGAAAGAACGAATGGATGACTTGGAGAAGTTGAATCCTAAGATCAAGTCATTTTTCAATGACAAGCCTCCAACACAATGGAGCAGGTCACACTTTGACATATTTACTAAGTGTGATATGTTACTCAATAATGTATGTGAGGCCTTTAATGCGAACATACTTGAGGCAAGAGATAAACCGATTCTGACAATGCTGGAATGGATCAGATTGTACCTGATGAAGAGTTTGCAAGAGAAAAGAGATAATGCAACCAAAAAATGGACAGGAAAGTTGTGTCCAAACATCAAGAAGAAATTAGAAAAAGCGATGGACAAGGCACATGATTGCATTGTTAAAAAGTCAGATGATTGGAGATTCGAGATCGCAAATATGAGAAACGACACAATATACACGGTTGATCTTAGGAAAAAAGAGTGTGCTTGTAGAAAATGGCAATTAACAGGCATTCCTTGTTGTCATGTGGTAAGTGCATTAAGTTGTCTTGGAATGATTGCTGAAGATATGGTTGATGAATGCTACACCATTGAAACTTATCACCGAGTGTATCAGCATGCTATAGCACCCATGAATGGACCTAAACTCTGGTTGAAAACTGGTTTAATAGCTCCTTTGCCACCAAGTTTTGGTAGAAGAGCTGGAAGGCCAAAAAAATTAAGAAGAAAAGGAGAATTTGAAGAACCTGCAAACAAAAAGAAGAAAGGAGTGCAGGATATATCTTCGAAGAGACAACAATATAAGGTGAGATGCGGATTTTGCAAAGAGTTGGGTCATAATTATAAAGATTGCAAATTGAGGAAAGCAGCTGTTGAGTTTGAGGTAACTTTGAAATTTTAAATTGTCATTATAGTTTTATTTGTTACAAATTGATAAATGATATGCTTTCTTTTTGTGCAGGCACAAAAGGAGCTTGAGGTAAGCTTGAATGTTAACCTTGTCATTATATGGTTCATTTATTATAAGTTATGTATAATATGCTTCGTATTTTTGTAGGCACAAGATGAAGCAGAACTTTTGCAAGCTGAAATTCAATACTTTTATCCAGAATCAATGCAGTCTACTCTAGTGAAAAGAAGCTCAAGTAATGAGGGAGTTAGGCTCCTAGCGCCAACACAACAAAGTATACAAGTAAGTACTTATCATACAAGAATTTTAATGCAAATTTTGCACCTGAATAGGAGAATTTTCCTCCACAGGAAATCAATTCAAACACACAATCTTCTCCGACAAATGCAAGTCGAAGAACTCATGGAGGAGTTCCAATGCTTGAAAAGAATGGCAAGAAATTTGTTACATTGCCGAATCTACAAGGAGTTATTCAATCTATTCAGAAAATGATTGGAAAAAGGACAAAAGGAAGGAGAATCCTTTTGTTTAAGTGCACTATTTAGGCAAAAATGTCATTGAAAAAGTCTAAATTCTTGATGCTAATGTTCTTTTTTTCGCACCAGTTTTAATTGCTGAGTGTTGTATCTTTGTCTGGTTTATGAATTGCTGAATTTTTGTCTGGTTTGAAAGAGCTGAATTTTTGTCTAGTTTGAAAGAACTGAATTCTGGTCAGTTTTGCTGAATCTTTGTCTGTATGAATTCTAGTGAACCAGTCTTGAAACAGAAGCTAACGCTAAATCTGCATCCCCAAATAAATAAAATCGTGTTTTTGTTAATGTTTAATAATTTTTTTATAAAAAAACATTTTTTTTTAATGTTTAATAATTATTTAATTATAAAAAATTAAAAAACCTGCAATAGCAAGTCAAATATAGGAAAAGGACCGAAATAGATTAGATTTATGCAACATATGGGATTAATACTGATATATTGTATCCTATGCGACCAATAATGAAACTCAAGCAATTCTATGAGACTAAAAATAATTTTTTCCCACCGGATCCAATGATTACCCATCAAAATCCTGCTGGTTCCTACACCATTCATATGGCCGAATCCAAGCATTTGGCCGCCACTGAATTGGGTGATCAGTCAAGACTCAAAATACCTACCTAAAAAAAAATCTAGACTCAAAAACTTGTTCCACGAACCAGATGCAGGTAAAGCAAAATAAGACGGAAAAGTCAAAGATGACTGCTAAATTTATTACTTAACATGTCTCGCACGTAAAATTCAATAGAAGGCACATCATTTTGGCACTAGTTTTGCACATTTTTTGAGGTGTCCATATTTAATAAAATGTTGAAAAAATCGGTCTAATATTGCACAGAATTAAGTGGTAAACACCTGATAGAAGATGCAAAAGTACTGTCAATAACAAGTGACTTATAGCATTACTTATCCCGCAGAAGGGATGTCAATCGAACCTAAATCAAATTTTGATTGCAAGATGTTTTGGGACTTTGTTATGGCTCATTAATTAATTACTAATTATAAAACAAAAACTTATAAGAAAGATGTGATTTACAATCATTAAAACCTTACATACAAAATTGATACATTGTAACATCATATTTACTTATCTGGTTGATAACTCTTTTACAAATAAGTGAGACAATTTTACAACCATTACCATATTAAATTTGGATGATTTTTTTTTCATTTGGATGATGAGACATATGGATTATAGGCTCCAATGTGGGAGGAGCATGCAAGGGAGAGTGAAGTTATGTAGCATGGCCATTCATTTTAATTCATAACGTGAAGAATGGATCACAAATTTATTCTGTTTCAAGCATTCAGATTGGGGATGTGCTATAGGGCACGATTTTCGCACATACACGATGCATGCACCACTCATGTAAATCCCACACACCAATATTGGTATTGTATGTGTAGGGCTCATAATGTGTGAGGATGCACACATACAATTTAGTATGATATAACATTTCCCTTCGAATAATTGATTTGCATAAGCTTATATTTTTTTTAATATTCGGGAGGCAAATTACTTGCCATGTATTACAAAAACCAATGCAGAAAGTTTTCTACGGATGGGTCATAATGGTATCCTGGCCTGAGGTTGCTTCTTGCCGGCTATTGTGTAGCATTCAGCGTCTGCGTGCCTTTGTCTTGCATATACACCTGCATGCTCCCATTTTTTAGCGTCAAAATCTATTTAGCCAGTTCATCCACTTTGTTGTTAAGGGAGCGAGGTATGTGTTGGAAATTAAACAGAGTGAACGAGCTCCTGAGCGAGTTGATGTGTGCTGCTAGAGGGTGCAACCCACTATTACTGTGTTGGCTAATGAAATCCAGGGTTGTGGTGGAATCTGTGTGCATCGTAGCCTGTCTATCCCTTGCTCTATAGCTAATCTCAGGCCATGGAAGATCACCCATAATTCCGCTTGCAGTGCGTTGCACTTGCCTAACTGTGTTGCAAAATGGATGATGCAGTTTCTGTTTGTGTCCAGAATGACCCCGCCTGCTCCAGCTCGTTGCGTGGCGAGCACAACCGCCCCATCCGTCATGAGATGATACACCTCTTCGCTATTAAGTTCTTCTAGTGAGCTGGTCGTTGCTCTGCACTTGCTCTGCACTTGCTCTCATGCGCTCCTGACCTTCCTCTCGTCCCTGTGCTATGTTCATTCTCCTTCGGCCTAGGTAAGTCAGCCTCATTGGAATCTTGGCCTCTTTGTGTTCCAACCTTGTGCATCAGGAATGCTCTATTTGATTCTTTAATCACTGCCCTTATTCTTACAGCAAGGCTTGTAATAGCAATTTTCTTGTCGTTGAAGATTTCATCATTCCTCGTGGCCCAGAGGATCCAGCATGCTAGAGCAAACCACGAGCTCCAATCAATGCCATCCTGCACACCTGCATATGTTAGATTAAGAGCAATCCAGTTTTTAGAAGATACCTCTATCCAAAAATGCTCAGGCATGACTAGTTCCAGCTTGTTCCAAATGTATTTGCTTCTGTAACAATCTCTCATTACGTGCAGTGAGGTTTCCTCCAGTTCGCAAAGGTGACACTTTGTATTATCTGAGATCTTGCGTCGAAAGCATTCATGGTATGTCCACAACACCTCTCGTGTAAACTTCCACATGAAGAGTTTAACCCGTTCAGGGATTTTTGCCTTCCAAATTCTATCCCAGATGTGGTTCTGTTGTTCCCAATTTGCTTCTGCTGACCACATGTATGCCGAGGCTGTGGTGAATTGGCCTGTGGAAGACGAGTTCCAAGCTAGCATATCTGGTCCTACCGTCTCTGATGGCGGCGCTATGCCTCTTATCTCTTGTAGAAGTTCTTCTTGGAATAGCTCTGCCAATCTATCCCAATCCCAGTGACCTGCAGAAGTAGTAAAACTAGAAGTTAGATCATTTATCATCGCTATGGTCACTTGAGAGTCTACCTGGGATAGCATTGTTTGGCCTGAAGGTAGCCAGATATCTTTCCAAAATCTGCAGCATTTCCCATCTCCAATTTTCCATGCTAGTCCCTCGCAGAAAGTGTCCCAGATTTTTTGTAACTGGCTGCATAAGGGTGAGCCTTGTGTCTGTGGAAATCCATGTATTAGTGTGTCCGCAGATTGTAATTTCCTAGAAACAAGTGCTTCCATAATTTTGTTGAGGATTGTAGAAGCTCCCAGGTCATCTTGAATAATAGTGCCATGTTGTGATCTCTCATCTTATGAAGGCCGAGTCCTCCTCGGTCCTTTGGCTGGCAAACCGCATGCCATCTTACTTGGTTGGCTGTTTTGTCCCCTACATTCCCTCCCCAAAGGAAGGTCCTGCTTATTCTGTCCAGTTTCTCGCTTGTCGACTTCAGCAATAAGGAAGCCTGCACCGTGTGAGTGGTGAGACTGCCCAGAATCGACTTGCATAGTGTTGTGCGACCCGCCATTGATATATTGGATGCCTTCCATGTTTGTGCTCTCTTTCTCACTTTCGAAATCAATGGTGCTTGCTGGGACATGCGTGATCTCCCTGTGTGAAGCTCCATACCCAGGTAAGTTCCAAATTTCGCTGAAACCGTGATATCTAGTATTCTGTGTATCTCCTGAACTTCTTGGTTGTCGAGCTTTGATGACAAGAGAAGTCTAGATTTTGCCTCGTTTATTGACAGACCTGCATAGTACGAGAATATTTCCAGCGTCTCCTGTATAATCAAGGCTTGTTCTGGTGAAGTTTCAGCGAATAGTACAAGGTCATCTACATAGATGATATGTGAGAGCTTGAACTGTTGATTTCCAAACAACATTGGTTTCCAACAATTTTGCTATACCCTTCTATTCATGAGATGTGCCAGTCTTTCCATACAGAGTATGAAGATGTAAGGCGAGATGGGATTACCTTGCCGAACTACCCTCTATGGCATGAAACATTCTCCAAGTTGGCAATTCCGCAGAACTTGCAACGAACTGAATGAGATGGAACTCATGATTATTGAGATGAGTAGAGGGGGCAGTCCTACATCTTGTAGTGTATCCTCGATAAAGGTACATTCTAGCTTATCGAAAACTTTCACCAAATCAATCTTGATCATTAACCAGTTGACTGATCCTTTTTTGCTGGGAAGCTCGTGCGGCGCCTCTTGAACTATTGCTTATTAGAATATTAGAATCAAAGCAACAGTGCTTTGTTAAAAAAAAAATTAAATGAGCAGTCAAGAAAGACTGCATACATTTTTTGAACGCCCTTTGAAAAAAAAATCAAATTTGTCTTCTTGCCCCCGCCCTCCTCCCCCACATCAATATAAAAAAGTCCCAACAGTTTCATGTGCTCTGCAGAAGAAAAACTAACAATGGCTTTGCTCATTGTTCTTTGCTCGTTGCTCGTCGGAATTAATTCCGGTTACGCATACGAATTGTCTCACTTCAACCGGAGCAGCTACCCAGTCGATTTCGTGTTTGGAACCTCCACATCGGCTTATCAAGTATGGGGAAATAAAAATACAGAGCTACCTCTCTCTAACTGTTCAAATGCTCTTTTCCGATTTCATTCAATTCTGTGTAATTTTGTATCCTTCGATTCTGCACAGAACGAGGGTGCGGCGTTTGACGATGGAAAAGGGCCAAGCATATGGGATACGTTGCTCCACAAATATCCAGGTCAAATTACTGACAAGGCAAAAAAACTTAACTTGTTATTTTCTTACTAAAACTTAGAAAGCTTCCAGAGAGGATATTGGATCGGAGAAACGGGGACGTGTCGGTGGATTTCTATCATCGGTATAAGGTGAGTTTTTTTTTTGGGAAATGCCTTTCAGCGCATTTAATTTCTTGGCTAATTATTCATCGGAAAAATGGATTGATTTTTCCAGGAAGACGTGCAATTACTCCGCTACCTGGGGTTGGATGCTTTCAAATTCTCCATTTCTTGGCCAAGGATATTACCTCGTAAGTCCGGAAACCCTAAATTCGTCACTGGTTATCGGAATTCGGAAGAATCAGATTTGAATTCATTTCCAGATTAGCTCATAATGTCTGTTATATTATTTCTCAGTCGGGAAGCTGAGCGGGGGAGTGAACAAGGAAGGCATTGCATTTTACAATCGTCTCATCGATGAGCTGCTCGAAAATGGTATTAACCAATTCGACTCTGTATTCCAAATTTTTCCTAGTTAGTTCATTATTGATGTATTCGTAATAATTCCATCTTTCAGGCATTGCTCCCTACGTGACCCTTTTCCACTGGGATCTCCCGCAAGCTCTGGAGGACGAGTATACTGGATTTCTAAGTCCTCTCATCATGTAAGACTTAATTGATTCAAACAAACTCATCGTGATTACTTAAGAGGTTCACAATTTGATTTCATATTTTGCCTTTCTATCCAATTTATTTTCAGCGATGACTTTCGGGATTTCGCCGATCTGTGCTTCAAGGAATTTGGGGATCGAGTCCATCACTGGGTGACAGTTAACGAGCCGTTTATTTTCATAAACGGCGGTTATGACGGCGGCGTCATCGGCAGCCACCTTGCACCGGGTCGGTGCTCCGATTGCCCAAAAGGAAACTCCGCCACCGAGCCTTATGTGGCGGCTCATCACCTACTGCTCTGCCATGCCAAAGCCGTACAATTGTACAGACAAAAATATCAAGTAAGGAATGGTACTTGGTACAGAAATATATCAAATATCCGTGACGCTATGTCGGTCGCCTAATTGTCCAGCGGTGGACCTACAGGCACCCAAAACACATTCGTTGCTTGTGAGCAAGCATACTAATATTGATATATGTGTGCATGTGTATGGTTGCATTTTGAATGCCAATTATAAGTGGCTTATAACATTTCTCGGGCCGCTTTTCTAGAACACTGATTTTAACCCATAAGAGTAGTGTAGATCTTTCTTATTGATTGTTTTTGTTTCTTTTCACTTCCCATCAGTCAACTCAGAGAGGATCAATTGGGTTGGGCCTATCTAGTCCATGGATCGAACCCCATTCTCGTGACATTCTAGATGTGGAGGCAGCACAAAGAGCAATTGATTTTATTTACGGATGGTGAGGGGAAATTATATTTCAAAAAATTGCCCGTTTGTCATAAAATACATGTTTCAATTCTCAGTTATATATAAAAAAAAGTGTTTATTGAATATTCTTGTATTGTGTTAGGTTCTTGGAGCCTGTAGTGTATGGTAACTATCCCTTGATCATGCGGTCTCTTGTGGGTGATCGATTGCCCAAATTCACCAAGGAACAATCCGCATTGCTCAAAGGATCGTTTGATTTTTTGGGACTCAATTACTTCACTGGAATGTATGCTTCACACCTTCATTCGTTCAGTGGAAACATCAGCAGCTCATCGGATATAAGAATCCAGATGTCAAGTAAGGTTTCCGATTAGATGTATTGGTCTTTGATCGATTGTGTTTACCCTAAACTGATTTTTATCCAATGGAATTTCGCAGCCGATGTTGATGGTGTCCCAATGGGAGATGTGGTAAGAAAAAGATTGCCTGTCTACTAACAAAAAAGCATAGTGTGCAGTGCCCTGCTTAAGGGCACTGCAGGATTGGCCGGTCAGCGGGCTCGCGCAAAGGTGTTTAATACCAATCTACCTGCCGCACCAATCCCGCAGTGCCATATTGGCAGACCCACCGCACACCCCCTGCATCCATCAATCACTCAATTCAATTGTTCAACTATGTTTTTTTCTAATCTACTTCATGAATCCTTCAGACAGGATTATTGGGTTATTACGTCTACCCACAAGGCCTGTACAACATTCTTGTGTACACAAAGGAGAAATACAACAATCCACCCATTTATATCACCGAAGTCGGTTTTGGGTCGTTGAATAATGGTAGCACGGAGCATTACATCCAGGATCTGGACAGGATTGATTTCTACAATCGCCATCTTCGAGTTGTACAAGATGCCATGGGGTAAGTTGTATAAAACAGTAGGAAAACATCATTGGTAAGGATTCATCTAACCACCACCCATTTCTCTAATCTCTGCAGTGATGGCGTGGACATGAAAGGATTTTTTGCATGGACGTTTTTGGATACCTTTGAGTGGGCGATTGGGTACACCGTTCGTTATGGATTTTATTACGTGGATTTTGAAAATGGGCTGAAGCGGACACCGAAGCTCTCCGCGACTTGGTTCAGAAATTCACTCACAAATAACCAACATGCTGTCATGTACCAAGACATAATGTAGGAGGGAGGGAAATGTTGTTTTGGTTTAGTTCCAAGTTTGTTCGGTTAACTTGTTTTTGGATCCGTTGGGAAAAGAAGTATATCGCATGAGATGTACCCACAATGACTTCTACTACGAGAAATGGTATACCACATTAAATTTTGACATCCAAAACACATTAAAAGTGTGTTGGTAACATTAGATTGGATGGTGTGATTGCGTGAGACAAGTTATTTGTCAATTAAATGCAATCAACACACTTTTAATGTGTTTTTTTGTGTCAAACACTAGTGTGGTATACCATTACTCCTACTATATAGCGGAAAGTCGAACAAATGGTAAAAAAATAGCGTTGTTTCACTTATTAATGTATGAAACCACCTCGTTTGGTTTAGATTTCAAATTGACACCTTCTTTCAATTTTCATCCCTTTGCTCTAGTTTACTAAAAATTCTATGTAGTGAATTATATTGGGATATGATTATAATAAACAATAATGATAGGTGTACATAATTTTGGGTGTACATAATTTTGATGTACATAATTATATACAACCAATAGATATACATGTGCCATTTAATTGGGATCACATATTTTATTAGTGGATCACTCAACGTGTACATATTTTATTGGTTGTACATAATTATGTACACTAAAATTATATACGCCTATTATTATTATATAATAAAATGTACTACTGCGTAAATGGGTCGAAGTGGAGTTGTAGCATTGTTTACAATTTCGATTTTACTATGCATAACCGTCAACCTAAAATTTGGCGGCCCAAATTTGAAAAAAGCGTGGCAGAGTGACGTTTCGTCTTGCGGGATGAAAAGGTTAAATAGGGCCATGTCACCCTACTCATCCACATTAGTTAGAGAAACCATAATATACTAATCTACTATTACAAAATTGGATGGTGTTTCACTGGCCGGCGGGCCAAAGTTACGACGATTTCCCACTGATTTCGGGTCAGGTTTGTTTTTCACACGTTCTCTTCCTCCACCGTTGAACCTCTCCCATGATCGATCGATCCATCGCCTTCCACCCCCATTCCCACGATTTCCACGAAACCCACTTCGCAGGATGTTCGGAAATGA
>JAOYMZ010042326.1:0-15068 GCA_025802335.1 Pinguicula primuliflora | reverse complement strand
CAGCATATGGATTGGCAACTGCAAACTCCGGGCCAATGTAGCTCAGTTTGAGAAAGCACAAGTTGCGACCAAATTGAAACAAGGTCAGTTGCGTCAGGAGAAGCATACATATAATATCAAGTGTGGGAACTACAGAACTCAGAAGTCATACAGGGAAATGGTTGAGGGAAAGAACAACCCAAATGAGGCAAACACAACACTGAAAGGAAAGGAAAAGGAAACTGAAGTATCCGATACTAGGATTAATGGATATGGTGTTCTGGTTAAGAGAGGAGACCTGGATTTGATCTTGAAAACTACTACGAGGGATTTTTTTCCACCAAAATTTTTGCGTTACATATAGTGTATGCCCAATAAAAGACAAAAACAAGGGAAAAAAGTAAATAAGAAAAGAAAAAAATTACAATCAAGATCACTTCAAACTGTTGGTTTTGACATCCCTTCGTAGCTGAGTCCGTGCTAATAGTTTTGTGTTAGTGCGTTAATGCTCCCAATTTCTGACCCTTTTATACTTCCATCTTGAGTGCTCCCAATTCCTGACCCTTTTGTTGGTGCTCCTGCTTCATATCAGGTTTGAGTGATACTTCAATGTGCGCTTGCTCTCAAGTCCCTAAGTTCGACCTGTGTTTTGCTGTTCTGGCTGGCTTACAACATCTGGCTCTGCTTATACCATTCTTCCTTGGATAGCACCACAACTTGGATGACATTTCAACCACAGCATGTATTCTTTATGCTGATACAATTCATCCTTGGATAGCACCACAACTGCGAAGGATACAAAATGGCTAAAGTTCAGCAAACCGTGTCAGTTGCATGACAAAGGAAGTGAATCCATATTTAAAAGTGAATTAAGGAAAGGAGGATATGCAGCCTTGAAAGCCAATTCGTTAGGCGATGGCAGAATCATCCTGTGGGACAATTAGGAAGGAAAACAACTCAATGAGCTGATGAAAGTGGATAAAGAGTGGTTGGAGCACTGGGTGTTTGACATTACTGAATGGACTGCAAGGACCCTTAACAAATTTAGGTATAGGAGCATCAAAATCTATGGACTACCATTCCTCTGTTGAACTCAAGAAGTACTGGAAGTAGTGGGGAAAAAACTAGGTAGTGTGATATCCATTGATCAGGTTACCCTAACAAAAATGAACTTAGAGGCGGCACAAATGATAATTATAATCGTAATCCACACACCTGTAACTGGGAAAATGTGGCTAAGGATTGATGGCATCGAGTACGAAATCACTATGGTAGAAGTGGATGAGAAAATAAAGTCAGGAATCAGAAAAGTATCACACCAAACTGTTGATGAATTAATGAGCAGTACGGATGATGAATCAAAAAATGAGTTGTTCTCAGCTTTTAATGGGACACGAGGAAAACCAAAGTGGAATGAGAAGGAGGTGCAAGAAGTAAAAAAAGGCTGAAAATCACTGAAAAAAAGACATCGGAAATATACGAAAGGTGGAGTAAGCATGAGTTAGAAATCGTCATTAGTGGAAATCATGAACAACATCGCTGAAGTTGAGTCGAAAAAGAAAGAAGAAGGGGATCTGCCAATGGTAGAGACATCAGAAAGTGATAGTGAAAGTGAACCTGAGGTGGGAGAGATGGATAACACTAAGGAAAATTGGGTCTTATCCCCAGATGTAAGGACAGAAGGAAAATTCTGGAAACCGTGTAAGGTAGGCTTTTGGCCAACTAATCCTGATTATTAGAGTGAAGAGAATGATCAAAATGGGCAATCTAAGAGAGAAGCAAAAAGTGTGGGCGAATGAATGATCAAAGAAATAGAGGAAGAGAGCAATAAGAGTCTTAATGGAGGAAAGGAAGCACAGGTGGAGAGTGATAAGAGTCTGAATGGAGGAAAGGAAGTAGAGGTGGAGAAGGAAAAGATTCTGAATGGAGAAGAGGAAGAAATGTTTAAAAGGGATGAAAGGAAAGAGAAGGAATTCAGTTGTGAAGGAGCAAAAGACACACCACTTGAAATAGTATGTGTGGCCAAACAGCAAGACACAATAGAGGATATCATCCCTGACACCTACATTGAAGTTGGCACAGAATGTGGCAAAAAGGAGAAGGGCGAATGCAGTAAGCGCAGAATAAAAGCAAGTGTCAGGATAAGTTTGAAAAGAATGGAAAAATATCAAGACAGAAAGAGATAAATAATGAAATAAGGGTGGAGTGGAATGGTGTAATGGAGGAAGAGGTAAAGAAAAAGAGCATGAAAAAGAAAAGTATTAACTCAGAAGGGAAAGTATGTGACTTAGAAGAAGGAGATCAATCCGAATAAGAGATTTCACTTACTGACAGCAACATTATTGCTATGAATAGTAGACACTTGAAAGAGGAAGCCACAAACATATAAGAGTCAGGAAAGAGCTTAGGAGTTGTGTTTGAGGAGGGAGAACAAGATGCAGTAGAAGTCATAATGGAATTAGAACAAGTGGATTATACAAAGCTGGAACACTGTAAGATAATTGAAATGGAGAAAGAGGACAATCTGAAAAGTTTTCCCAATGCAGCTAATGAGATATAACGCCCGAGGGCTAAGAGGACAGGAAAGAAAGAATCAAACAAATTCTCCATAAGAACAAGATCAATTTTGTAGCAATACAAGGAACTAAAAAGGAGATGATTGGTGAGAAATATGCTAGAAGCATATGGTACGGTGATAAAATGGATTGGGTTTACTAAGGGACTGACGGATTGGCAGGAGGCCAACTATGCATATGGGATGCAAAAGTATTCACCAAAGAAAAGATATGGAATTGTAATGCTATTCTGGGAATTACTGGAGAAATCAAAGGTGAAACAAAAAATAGCAATTTAGTAAACATACATGGATGTGCTGTGTTGGATGGGAAGTGTGAACAATGGAATTATATTAAAGCACAGTATCAAGGAAAGGAAGAAGAGAAATACATGATCATGGGGGATTTCAACGGAATTCTACATAGAAACGAAAGAAAAGGATGCAGCTCACAAAGCTTTAGTAGTGAGATGAGATTATTCAAAGTCTTTATTGAAGATTTGAATCTCTGTGATACCTTTAACGAGAAGGAGGTATACTTGGCACCTCACATCCCTCAAAGCGATGAGTCGTATTGATAGAATATTATTGAACGACCAATGGTTAGAAAGAGAGGTAGCTTGGACTCAAACAGGTTTGGATAAGGAAGATTCTGATCATATTCCAGTTAAGCTGACAAAAGATGAAACTAACTGGGGACCAAAACCTGTTCGTGTGCTAGATAGTTGGTTGAAAATGGAAGAATACAACAGACTTGTACAAGGGAGTTGGGAAAGAGGAGGGTTGACAGGAGATCAAAATTATGTGGTCAAGGAAAAGATAAAAAGGATGAGGTATGAGATAAAAAACTGGAATTTGCCAAAGAAAAGTGAGGGAGACGAGCTAGCTCAATTGTAGAAATTAAGAAATGAGATGGAGATTGCAGCGGAAGGAAATACTAAGTGGATGCCACATAACAACTTCTTAACTTAGGTGAATGAATAAATACAAATATTGCAAATCCAAGAAGAAGAAAACTACCGACAAAAAGCTAGAAAACAATGGCTGAGGCAGAGTGACTCTAAAACTGCATATTTCCACATGAAGGTAAATGGAAGAAAAGCTTCTAATAGAATCACAGGAATCTGGGAGGAAGGAACATGGAAAACGGAAGAAAGTGAAGTAAAGGAAAGCCTCAAGAAACATTTTGAGAATAGATTCAAAGAAATGAGAGCTAGAAGGCCAACTTTAGATGGACTTGAGGCAAAAATGTTATGTCAGGATTCAGTGGAGTCACAGATCAATTCATTCACAACCAGTGTTTGAGAATGCATTGGGTGACGGGGCAAAATATTTTTTTTAATTTTTATTTTTTGCAAAAAAAAATTTGCAAAAAATGTCGGGCGCCCTGGACGACGGCCCGGGCGCCCGCCCAGCCGCTAGGCCGCCCAGCCCCAATTCAGGGCGGCCAGGCCAAAACGGGCGCCTAGGCAGCCACCTAGGCACCGCTATCTCGAACAGTGTTCACAACTGAGGAAATAGTAAATGCAATTGAGAAGTGTGATGACAACAAAAGTCCGAAATCAGATGGATTGAATTTCAGGTTTATTCGGCACTTTCTACCTATGCTGGAAAAAGACATTACCAAAATGATGGAAGAATTCTTTACAAAATGTCTGATTACAAGAGGTGCAAATGCAGCGCACATTGTGTTGTTTGCAAAGAAGGATACCTCCTGCAAGCAAGCGACTACAGGCCAATCACCCTGGTGGGAGTGTTGTATAAAATCATAGCAAAGATCATGGCAGGAGGGTAGAGTCAGTTTCTAGATGCGGTATTCTCACCAACCCAAATTGCATATATTGGGAATAGGCAGATTGTTGATGGTATAGTTGTGACTAATGAAACAGCGGCAGAGCTGAAACACATGAAAAAAACTGATTTTACACGAAAGATTGATTTTGAGAAAGCGTATGATATGGTAAACCGGTGCTATCTGTTGAAAATGGCAGAAAAAGTGGGAATACCAAACAAGTTTAGAAACTGAATTTCTGTGTGTCTAACTTCATCAACGTCTGTTTTGGTTAATGGAATTCCAACAACAGAGTTCAAACCTACTGGAAGATTGAGACAAGGAGATCCAATGTCCCCTTTCCTATTTCTTCTAGTGGTAGAAGGACTATCACTATTCATTGACCGTTCTGTATCTCTGAATATTCTAGACCCTCTAGAGGTAGGGAAAGATAAGGTGAAGCTATCCCATCTCCAATTCGCGGATGACACCATATTATTTGGTCAGGGGAGTTGGAAGAACATCAGATGCATGGAAGCGATTCTCCGCAACTTTGAACTGGTGTCAGGGTTAAAAATTAACTATGGCAAGAGTAATGTCATTGGTTTAAACATGGATGATGATGAGGTAAGTAGAATGGCAAACTACATGCACTGTTCTATAGCCAAGTTACCTATCATCTACCTAGGAATGCCAGTAGGGGATAATCAAAGGAGAATCAAAATGTGGAAGTCAATTATTGACAGATTCCAGAAGAGACTTGATAAATGGGAAAATTCTACACTTTCGGTTGGAGGTAGAATTGTTCTTATTAACTCGATCCTAACTTGTTTGCCGTGTTACTATTTCACATTATACCGAGCACCTAGGACTGTTATCAAAACCCTTGAGAGAATCCAAAAAAAAAATTTGGAATTTAAGAAAGAATAAGAAAAAAATATACTGGATTAAATGGGAAAAGATTGCTCAAACTATTCTTGCAGGTGGCTTAGGTATAAAGGACCTGGAGACATTCAACGACGTTATGATTGGCAAATGGCGAGCAAGAATCATAGAAGACAATAACCCATGGAAGCAAGTACTGAGATCCAGTGTCCCCTTTCCTATTTCTTCTAGTGGCAGAAGGACTGTCACTATTCAATGAGCGTTCTGTATCTCTGAATATGCTTGACCCTCTACTGGTAGGGCAAGATAAGGTGAAGCTATCCCATCTTCAATTCGCGGATGACACCATATTATTTGGTCAGGGGAGTTGGAAGAACATCAGATGCATGAAACCGATTCTCTGCAAGTTTGAACTGGTGTCACGGTTAAAAATTAACTATGGCAAGAGTAACGTCATTGGTTTAAACATGGAGGATGATGAGGTAAGTAGAATGGCAAGCTACATGCACTGTTCTATAGCCAAGTTACCTATCATCTACCTAGGAATGCCAGTAGGGGATAATCCAAGGAGAATCAAAATGTGGAAGCCAATTATGGACAAATTCCAGAAGAGACTTGATAACCAAACCAAACATACCCAGTAAATCCCGCCCTTAGGCAGGATTTGGGGAGGTTAAGATGTACACAATTATACCTCCACCCCTCAACAGAGTGGGGAAATTGTTTCTGTGGAGACCCTCAGCTCGAAAAAAAATCATAGTAATAATATTAATAATTCTAACAATAGTGGTAAAAATAGTAATTATTATTATTATAACAATAATAAAAGGAATAAATGAATATAGCAGAATTAAACTACTTAAATCAACCATACACTACATTGATCCGAAATAAAGTAAATGTCCACACAAATAACGAACCAACTAAACATATGAAATACAATTAGGTGCAGATATCAACTAGTATATTCCGCTAATTACTATCAGCCTAGAGGTCCATACACAAATAACTACTCTATATAGTCATATATATCTTTAATCGTAATGTGACGTCTCCAACTCGTTCTATCAGAGGTCATGTCCTCGGAGAGTTTTGATCTTACTAAATCTAATCGGATCTGCTCATTCCATGTTCTCTTAGGTCTCCTCCGCCCACGTCGCCCTTCGACTTGTAATCCTTTAACTCTCCTGGCTGGCTCGTCCACACTCTTTCTGCGTACTTGTCCAAACCATCGTAATCTACCCTCCCTCAGTTTGACACTTATAGATGCGACACCCAGTGTGTCTCTAAAAACTCAATTTGGAATCTTGTCTAATCTCGTGCGACCATACATCCACCTTAGCATTCGCATCTCTGTCACTTCAAATTTCTGCGCATGCAACAATCTTGTCTTATTAGCAGAAGAGACTTGATAAATGGGAAAATTCCACACTTTCGGTTGGAGGTAGAACTGTTCTTACTAACTCGATTCTAACTTGTTTGTCGTGTTACTATTTCACATTATACCGAGCACCTAGGACCGTTATCAAAACCCTTGAGAGACTCCAGAAAAAAAAAATTGGAATGAGAGAAAGAATAGGAAAAAAATATACTGGATTAAATGGGAAAAGATTACTCAAACTATTCTTGCAGGTGGCTTAGGTATAAGGACCTGGAGACATTCAATGAAATTATGATTGGCAAATGGCGAGCAAGAATCATAGAAGACAATAACCCTCTATGGAAGTAAGTACTGAGATCCAGGTACGGCAGCAATGGAGCAATACAAGTTGGACAGATACGTGAATTCAGGCCACCAACAGCAGACGCAGATCAAGGCAACAGGAGAATAAACAAAGCCTCAATATGGTGGCAGGAGATTGTCAAAACATTATCACAATCTTGGTACCAAAACTTATGGAAACTCAAGGCTGGAAAAGGGAACTATATCCTCTTCTGGGAGGAGAAGCGGGTGGGTGGGTGGTCAAAGCTTAGCCACCACATATCCAAGATTATACAGAAAAACCCGACAAAAAGGCAAAACAATTGAAGAACAAGGAATGTGGGAAAATGGAGAATGGAAATGGAACATCTGCGACTGGACAAGAAGATTGAATGATATAGAGGAACAAAGTTTGCAGGACATGCTGTTGCTACTAACAAATTATGATTTGCAGGAACAAAATGAAGACAGTGGGTAGCAAAAATAAATGGAAATCAAAGCTACACAGTCAAGCAATTTTATATTCTCCTGATGAATCTAAAGAAACAAGTATGGTCAACTGAAGAAAAGCAGGAATTATGCAATGTCAGATGCAAAATTGTTCCAAAAAGCATTGAAATATTTGTGTGGAAGATACAGCAAAACAAGCTCGCAACATTGGAAAACTTACAGTGCAGAGGAATCATCCACAGTGAGCAGGAAATCAAATGCTATCGGTGTTAAGAAGAGACATAAAATGAAGAACACTCATTCAGATCATGCTCGATTACAATCCAAGTATCGAAGATGATACAAAAGTGGGCAAAACTCACCGTATCTGCCCAACCACCTTCGCTGGAAGAACACATGAGCCTCAAGCCAGACAGAATAGCGAAAGATCCGTGGAAATCGATTTGGATCGCTGTCTGCTGGCAAAAATGGTTATCCAGGAATCAGAAACACTTTGAAGGCAATGTTCAAAGTGCAGACCAGATAACAAGGAAGGCTCAATTAATGGCGTGGTTGTGGTGAGCTCGACTTCGAACAATAAATTACCTAATTCCACGACTCCAGAAGGCGGAATTGAACTGTGGCTTCTGGAACCGACGATGGTGAATAGAATTCTGGTCTTTCCGACAACAGGGGAAGGAT
The DNA here is from genome assembly GCA_025802335.1 of Pinguicula primuliflora. Taxonomy (NCBI): domain Eukaryota; kingdom Viridiplantae; phylum Streptophyta; class Magnoliopsida; order Lamiales; family Lentibulariaceae; genus Pinguicula; species Pinguicula primuliflora. The sequence goes on along the minus strand of JAOYMZ010042326.1, from coordinate 7,046 downwards.
AATCAATTGTCAATGGATGTAGCAAATTGTTGGGCTGATAAGCAGTAAAAAAGCCCATTCCGTGTACATATGTAAATTTTAAAAAGTTTTAATATAAAATCGTTGCCTACCAAAAAAAAGCAAGCAATCATGGCCCTTTCTTATACATATGAGTTTTAAGATACTTTCTGCTGGGTGTGTTATGAAAATTTTTGGGATTTGGGTTTCACTACTCAGAATCTGAATCAAATTTTAATTTTTAATTTTATAGATTTGTTTAAATTTTCGGATTCGGGTAGCGGGTACCCAATTTCGTGTATCTTTTCTTGATACCCATTTTTCGAGTATGGATTCGGGTATTACCAATACCCGGACTCGATATCCCATTTGTGCACCACCAAACGCAACCTAGTTGAGGTCACCTATTAAAAAAATCACATAATATTTATTACACGTTTAAGAGATTGAAAATGTGTTTTTTTTTCAGACCGAATCTAATATGCCGAACTAGTCTATTATCCGGCTGAATCTAAATCCGCACCACACAATTACATATCGACGGTGCAGATTGGATTCGTTTTTGTTGGATTGAATCTTCAATATCAGAACAGATCTGATAATTAATACGAATACAAAATCGTATCTTTATTGCGGAAGCGTGGCTGTTCGTAATATGATCTTCAAACGGGGCTACCAGAGTCCCGGTGGTATTCCACAACTCAAAACTCTCTTTCCGAGATGATGAGGCAGAACTTCGAGAGAACTATTGAATACTGGGTCTCAACACATGAGAAGAGAATACTTTAGCGTCAAAAGCTTCTGTTAGGGTTTGGGAATCTCCCTATTTATAGGAGTAGATATGGACCTTAATGGGCCAAAGCCCATTTAATGTATTAATTATATAAATTACAATTAAACATATTAATTGCAATTTAATCCTTAATTACATTATGCCATAATTACGTTTAACGTCCAACACTCTTGATCTTTGCAGAGAAACTCCAATGCTTTGATGTGTGAAAAGTAACAAACTTGTGAGAAGGAAGCAGAATAACACTTCAAAATGGCTTAAACTAACCGAGCATTTAATGGTGTTGAGACAGACACATTCACTACAATGGTTGGAGCAAGAACAAGGAAGATGTGTGGAGAATTTTCCACTTGTGTGAATCGTATTAGGGTTGCCCCATAAGGGACTCTATTTATACACATACATTTACCTTTTGGGCATGGACTACATGCAACCCATTTACACAGCTTATCTACAACTAAACATCTGAAGATAAACTGTACAAATAAAAACACATTCCGTTTCCTCAATTAGGATCCTGCACTGCATCATTTTCATCACCTTCATCTTCACACGATTCATCTGCAACAATTTTAACACTCCCTTCGCAAGCTGGAGACGAAGGTGAGAGATCGAGTCCCAGCTTGGCAAGCAGATGATTAAAGGGAACCAACAGTAGAGATTTCGTGAATATGTCTGCGGGTTGGTTCGTACTGGGAAGGTAAAGCGGATTCAGGAAATCAGCCGAGGTGTTTAGTTCTCTCATAGAAAACTGGATTCTCGATCAGATGCAGTGCAACTTTGTTATCGCAATAGAGAGGAATCGCCCCATGAATGGGCACATCAAAGTCCTGAAGGAGGTAAGATATCCACCGAAGCTTGCAAGTGGTGGTAGCCACGCTACGATACTCTACCTCCACGGAGGAGCGAGACACCGTAGTCTGTTTCTTTGTCTTCCAAGAAATTGAAGCATGACCGAGCTGGATTAAGTATCCAGTTAGTGACCTCTGGGAATCAGGGCAGGTTACCCAATCTGAATCGGAGTAGGCTACCAATTGAAGCTTGTTTTGTCGAGGGAAGTATAATCCAAGGGAAGGACTACCCTTTAAGTATCGTAACACATGAGTTGTTGCTGACCAGTGAGCTTCACGAGGTGCCTGCATATACTGGCTCGTTCATCCTCACTTACTCCACAGCTACATTTCTTCACTGGATGAACGTAATTCAGTTCATCCCACAATCCTTTCAGATGGTTGTAGTATATGGTCACTATGGCCGTACCTTGCTTCAGGTTAGCAATCTCTCGTCGAATGCGAAAGACCATGGGTCCATTGAATTCCCCAAGCCTTTCTTTGAGTTCAACCCATAAATCTCTAGCACTTGTTGTAGTATACTGAAAACCAGTCAATACCTCTTTGTCAATAGAATTATATATCCAATATGCCACCATATGGTCTGCTGAGTTGCAGTTTTCATACTCTTTAGATTCCTCATCCTCGGGTGCTTTCTCAAATTCATCAATGAGGGTCAACTTGCGCTTGGCTCTCAATGCCATTCGAATGACTCTACTCCAAGAGTGGTAATTCTTAGTATTCAGTGGTACCACGACAAGAGCCATCCCAGGCTCATCAGAGTCACGTACCTTGATTTCTTTTTTGGGCAGTAGCACCAGTATTTCCAGCAACAATAGTTTTAATTGTGGTTTCAGCCGCATCTGTTTTGACTTCAGCAGCAGCAGTTTTGACACCAAAGATATCCTGAACCTCGTCTCAAGTTACTGTCATTTTGAAGCTATGTCGAAGAGGAACAAAGTATGGTGATTTTGGGTTGTATTTGAAAGATCTGGTATGAAAAGGAAGATCTTGCATAGAATAAAGAGTTTTGGAAAGATTGTACTTTGACTGGATGCGAAAAAGATCTAAGCTCGCTCTGATACCATGTGAAAAGTAACAAGCTTGTGAGAAGGAAGTAGAATAACACTTCAAAACGGTTTAAACTCACCGAGCATTCAATGGTGTTGAGCCAGATACATTCACTGCAATGGTTGGAGTAAGCACAAGGAAGATGTGTGGAGAATTTTCCACTTGTGTGAATCGTATTAGGATTGCCCCATAAGGGACTATATTTATACACATACATTTACCTTTTAGGCCTGGACTACATGAAGCCCATTTACACAGCTTATCTACAACTAAACATCTGAAGATAAACTGTACAAATAAAAAGACACACATTCTGTTTCCTCAATTAGGATCTTGCACTGCGTCGTTTTCATCACCTTCATCTGCACACGATTCATCTGCAACAATTTTAACATGATGCAAGGATGAACCTAGGAAAATGATCCATCTTGGGCTGGGTTTAAGATATATTTTTTTCACCCCGGGCGGGTCTAGGAAATTTATTCGGCTGGCCAAAAGCTCGGGGCCGCCGATACATAGGTCCGCCAGTGCTTTGATGTAGGGATGCATTTTTCCAGCCTAGTTTTATCAGCCCAACATGGCAGTCCATTTCCACCTTTTGGAGTAGTGTTTGCATCAACTTTTTTGTTCAATGTCTAACTTGTCATCCTCTCTTTTTTTGCTATCTTTGATGCTTACTCCAGTTGCTCGTGAACATGAGATTGATCAGCAAAGAAACCAAGCATCAGGCATCAGATCATAAATAAACAATCGGAGATAGCTTTCATCCCAATATTCAGCTCTTATTTTGGACCTTTGAAGCCGACATTTATAGAGTACATGATGATCAATCATATAAGAAATTTGAACTTCAATCCAGTTTTCCATTTGCATATGTGGTGATTCTGCTAGCTCCAGATTCTCATAAACAAGAGACAGATCATCCAAAAAACCAAGAATCAAGCATCAAATCATATATAGTCATCCAAAGATAGCTTGCAGCTCTTGCTCTGGACCTTCGAAGCCTTCAGTTTTTTGAACCCTCCCACACTCGATCACTGTGACCATCATACAAACAATAATAGTATATTAGGTCAGTCACATAAAAGAAAAGGATTGAACTTCAATCCAGAACTTCATTTGCACACATGTGTACCCTGGGCGGAGGTGATTTGCTAAGAAGTTCCATGAATTAGATAACATGCTTTCAAAAAAATTGCTCAACTCACGTCGTGACATTTGGCAAAAAAAATTTATGCCACAAGGTCAACACGTTTTTTTGAATTTGCCACCACTCGACCGAGATTTATAAATCTTGGCTTTCCGAAATCCGAGTATCATTAAGATTGTCAATGACTGTCATTAGCAAACCTCGGTCTTGCTAAGGCCGAGAGTTACTTACAGCAACAAAAATCCAAATGAGCATTCTCATCCATTCTCTAGGAAATGAATATGGACAAAATTTATACGGCAAAAGACAACGAAAGAGTTGGTGACGACGAAAGCCTATTATACTCTCTAGGAAATGAATATGGATAAAATAAAATAATACGTTCAGAGGGTCCATTGAGGTTTATCTCACATTGTTACAATTTTTCATGAGAAATGAGACTCATCCCACACCGATTATGTTAAAGATTATGATTTATACATTCATCTATATAATTAGTCTCTCAAGAATATGTATTTTTAAGTTTGTCAACTAAAAATGATAGTGGAGCAATAAATTAAAAACAGTCTGTTGACAAATTTCTAAGCATTTAGTAACTAAATTTTAGGTTTACGGTTTTGCGACTTGTGTTTATGTATGGAATTATGGGTTAACCCATATGTGCATGTTTGGCTTGTGCATGTTTGAATCAGTCTTCATGTTCTTGAGATTGTATTTCCTGATGTTCAAATGTCAGCAAGTTAGCTGGAGCTCGTCAATGTTCTAAATGTGTTAGTTTTATTAGATTCTCTTGATGATCTAGATGATCTCCAAGATGGCACACATCGTTGGAAATGAGTGTGCTGACCAAATAGAATTATGGCTTAATTCAATGACTACCCAAACAAGTCGAATATTTGAACAAGTTAGCTGTGGGAAATGATATAGACTGTTTCGACAATCTTAGGATGACAAAGGTGTCATTCTATCATCTTTGCACCGTGCTGCGTGTTGGTGGTGATTAGTGAGGACAAATATGTCAGTGCAGAAGAACAAATTTCTATCTTTCTTAAAATTGTAGGTCATAATCATAAATTTGAAACTGTTAGATATGATTTTCAGTGTTCAACATGTACCATATATAAAGTATTTCACGAGATATTAGGCACTATTGTGAATCTAAAGCTGTTAGTGAAACCCTTTCCCGTACCAGAGGATTCTACTGATGAGCGCATCTGTTGTTCGTTTAGGTACACATATTGTGTTGTTCATGTTATAATCTGTCGTTCGTTTACTAATATTTATGTTTAAAACTTTCAGGGGTGCTTGTGGGTGCTTGTGGGTGCTTTACGGGACTTATGTACTCGTTCATGTTACAAATAAAATGCAACCTCGGTTCAGGACGAGGAAATCTCAGATTGTGATCAATGTGCTAGGTGTTTGCGATCGAGAATGTCGATTTATCTGCGTCCTCACAAAATGGGAGGGTTCTGCTGCAGACACATGAGTTTTGAAAGATACATTACAGCGTCCGAATGAACTGCGTGTACCGCAAGGAATATTTTATGTTCAGTTTTTATGTAGTTTCATTACTATGTCCCTTTTTCAATCCATTACTAAGTGTATGATGTGTTTACAAGGTATATACTATCTTGGAGATAATGGATATATGAACCGCGAAGGTTTTCCCGTCCCATATTGTCGTACAGGCTACCATTTGAGGGAATGGGCTACTAGGCACAGAATTACACAGAATGCCAAAGAGTACTTCAATTTTAAGCACTCTACGACACGAAATATAATTGATCATATGTTCGCCAGTTTAAAGTGTCGTTGGGGTGTCTTGAGGTTGCCTATGTACTTCCAAATTGAGTGTCAGATCCAGGTCGTCTATTCTTGTGCTCTCTTCCACAATTTTCTTAAGGGAAATCAATCCTATGATCTTCTAGAGGCCGTGATGGACAAGAGGCAGATATTGTTACTGATACAGAGGGTGGCCAATCTCCAGATTGGATTACGACCTTGGAGCCATCTCCTGAATGGACGAATAAGATGGATCAAATGGCGGCTTCCATGTTCAATAGATTTAGAAATGCATGACCTAGCCAGAATGTATGTACTTCGGGTCTTCGAGTGTAACAATTAAATTTTATTCTTGTGGCTCAGTTTTTTTTAGTGTAACAATGGAATGCTATTATTGTAATTCTGTATTTCGCTCGTATAACAATTGAATTTTGATTATTCGAGTGCTGAATTTTATTCAGAATTTGCTAAATTATTCTATGTTGTATTTCTTAAGCTTAAATCCCGATTGTTTATAATGATTGACTTGTCGAACAATGGATATGGTGTGTTAAAGATCAAATACCTAGTTGGGCTCGAGGGAGAGTGTCCAAATGTCCCATAAATTTCACACATAAATATCAATCAACTTAAAAAGGAATGTGGTGCTACAATCTATCATCTAGGGCTCAAGGTTTTAATGACAGTAACTCACACTTTCCTATTTATGTTTGGTCACACACGCGTACCTGTGCATACTAGACCCGAGCCTACAGAGAGTCATTCTGTTTTTAACATGATATCAGAGCAAGCGATCTATGGCCCGAAAATATTTTCGGTGAAAGTCCCAAGTATTGGCTTTGTGGGGTTTGGCCCAAATTCGGCATTATTTCAGAGAATGTTGGGATATTTGTCCCACACGGATTGAAGAAGTAAATTTAAACTAACTTATGTGGAAATGTGGTGATACAATCTATCACCTTGGACTTAAAGTTTTAATGAGAGTAACCCACATCTTCCTTATAAGTTGACCTACACACGCATATCTGCGCACACATGACCTGAGCCCAGAGGGGGAGATCTATTTTCTAACATGGTATCGGAACGGGCAGTCTGAGACCCTAGTTTGTTTTCGGGAGAATTGCTGAGTAAATTTGGGCAATGTTCTCGTATGGATCAAAGTCTCAACAAAGTTTACTTAGTTGAATTTGAGGGAGAGTGTTAAAATGTCCCATGAATTTCACACATAAATATATACCAACTTAAATAAGAATGTGATGTTTCAATCAATCACCTTGGGTTCAAGATTTTAATATGAGTAACTCACATTTTTCTATTTAAGTTGGATCACATACATGCACCTGTGCATACTAGACCTGAACCTACATAGAGTCAGGTCTGTTTTCCTGTGTTCTAGAAGTCGGCCGACTAGTCGACTAGTCGG
>JAOYMZ010042315.1:0-15070 GCA_025802335.1 Pinguicula primuliflora | reverse complement strand
TTTTCAATTGATTCTCACTTAACTGATACTTGCTCGTCATCCAATATGAAGTTTGTAGATAAAGCTCCAGAGGACGTCGTTCGTGGGGTTCGAGAAAAGGCGGCGGAAGCAGAAGAGAAACTCACATTGACAAGAAACCGTCTCAGCTTTCTCCAATCTACCGTGGCTAGTCAGGAAAATTCTATACCGGACGAAAGAATTGCAGGAAAACCACAAGAATTTTTGCCACATCTGCACAGCACGTGGGGGAAGAAATTGGCATAGAACTAATGGGTTTAGGCCGGATTCCGATTTCTTGATGCCTCTCACTCACAAAAATCTGAACACAAAATCCTACTCTCCTCACAAAAATTCTTTCTTGATTCTGCATGTAAGATTTTGACTCATGATCTGCTGCTGTCGCTTGTGTTCTGTTGCTGCTGCATATACTCTTGTTTTCAATCTTTTTTTATTTCTTCAAATATTCAGCTTCACTTTGTGTTCTAGTAGAAAGCAGGCATATGATGTTGTTGAGGGTACTGATAGCCCCAATATGGCTGTATTCTTTTGGGATTATGCTCATCACCTGTTTGTCTTTTTTGGTAAGTAAAAATTGTATTGAAGTATAAATATTTTCAAATGTACAAGATTTTGGCCCATTTTAAACTATAAACTATTTATGGGCTCTCTGCATCAATCATCAAAAGAAATATGTAGGCCCAATTTGCCATGAACTCTTAGTAGTAGTCATAATCTTAATTGTAAACGCTCCACGGCCTTATGAGGATCAGGCTGCTCCTGTATGAAGATGTCACCATCCTCTGTTTCCAAAGGATCCAAATCAGTTGCTGCCAAATTAGTTGCCAGATTCTTTTGATTTTGCAGGGATAACTGAGTACATGGCTGTGGATATTGCTTCTTTGATAAGTTTATTTCTTTGATCGTATGTGCAACAATTAATCCCCACCAAACTAAGTTTATTTCTTTGGAAAATTTATCACCGGATTCTCCCAGTAGATGATACAATCCAGACCAAAGGAATAAATTTAGCTTCAAGATTTGCTGTTGCTCAACTCCAAAACAAGAAACACTCGATCATCTTATGAGTCAAAGTGATATAGCACAAAGCCTCCGGCCAATTTTTGAGAGATACTACAACATTCAGCTACTCCATTCATGCAACTTGACTCAAAGGATGGAAGAATGGCTAAATGATACAGGTAAGAGCTCTACCCATTCGTATGTCCCTTGTTCGGAACAATGAATGCAGTCTTGACTATGCTTGCACGAGGCAAAGGGATGACAATCTCATAGAAGTGGAGTTATCTGTTATCAAAGACGCCCTCCAATTCTGTCAAAACACAGGGAAGACCCGAATTTTCTTTGAAACTAACTCCCCTCAGATTTTGGCTAGAGGCATAGAAAATCTTTCTTGGAATTGCACACAATGCTTCAGAAAAGGCCCAACATTCAAGCTTCTCTCTGCTCCAAATCAATGAACGTTGCAGCGTTATACTTGGCTAGAAATGGAGCTGAAGACGGTGACCGAGCCTCTGAGCTGCTGCATCAACAATCACCTAGCCTCCAACGAATTCTTGCTGAAGAAAGCCTCTCATTAACAGCTACAGAACATGGCACCATACGCTATGAATGAGCGGAATAAAGCAGATCCAAAGCTACACCATTTTTTACACAAAATGGATCTTGTGATTCTCACGTCCACAAGCATCACGTGCACAACTCCACCACGATATGGAGAAGGTTCTCCAAAGGTTCACTTGGTTCCTACAACACATGTACTGCTTTCCATTATTTACATTATCTCTTGCAAGTGCTGAGCAACAAGAACTCGCCATAGCCCATCTCAAGCAACAAATACAAATTCTCTTACTTTTTGAACATTTAGTTTGGCATGAGTCCCATGTTTGTATTTGTTGAGCTTAATTTCGGCTACATTCTTTCAAAAACTCTAGTATAGGGATGTATGAACATTGCAGCTCATTAGTAGCCAATTTTATCATGAGCGCGTAACCCCGCACGGATGGGTTTTAAAAAAAATCAACTTCTTTTATAATTTTTTATTTTACAAGATTTAGTGATGTTGGTTTGTATATATTGCTGGTGATTTTATTTTCTATTGCAATTTTTTATATGATTTGAAGGAAATGATACACGTTCTATCAAAAAAACTTTTTATATGGAACCGATTATAGAATTCAGTTTCGCCAACTTCACCACCCAAATCAACTAACCCTTATAAATATAGGTTTAATGATCAACAAAACATAACTCAAGCTCTAAACGGTATTATCCGATCGCCGAAATTAAATTCTATGACCGGTTCTCAAAAGTTCTCAACACGAGGGTTTAAAAAACGTTGACAGTTTTTTTTTCGTCGACTAAACAACCCTAATACCGGGTTCAGTACAATAATTTTCAGATAAACCTATATTTATTCTATACATATTCGCATCGTGTCCCCCTTAATAATTTTTATATCCGCCATTGGGCCCCTGCTGGCCATGCAGCATTTTTCTATTATATAAGGAATTGGCCCGATCCGTAGGCACTTTAGCGTGGAACCTCCAGAATTAGACCTGAATTTTTTCTTGTGTAACGACTTGAAACTGGATTGAATTTTTTCATAGGAAATGTTAAGGTCACACAAAAATATCAGACCACAGTTCATGTTCATATTACAATTCTTAGGTGCTCAATGTTGTAGTGCTCCATAATGAGTTACTATACTCAATTTTAATCGAAGTCATTGATCTGGTTATCTGATGACTAAGATTTGATGAGACTTATAATGGCTTAAACGACTTATTTAATGTGAACCATGAGATTACCACATGAATGACTTATATTAGAATTGAGCACAATAATTCATTACTGAACACAATAACATTGAGCACATGAGAATTCCTCTCACAATCATTATCCGTATGTAAATAATCCATTGCTCAATTAATAGAGATATGTTACTGACGCATAAGCATATTATAACATTGTTAGCAAGGCCATAGACCATCTAAAATTGGGCCGGGCCATACATCCCATGATTTTTCTTTGAATGTTAGAATTCATAATTGAATAGGTGCAATGAAATTCAGTGGCGATGATTACAGTAATTTGTATTGTAAAGCATCTCGACAAGATTCCCAGAATTTCCATCTCCAGACTGTTCCAAAGAAAATGATTCCGTGAATCCGTGCCAGCCTTAGGCCTTCCATGCATCTGGACATGGTTCCAAGATTCCAAGACCATGTTGATTTTTATTGCATTCTATTCTGACAGAAGTAATGTGATACAAGTTACAATGGACAGTTTGTCCATACCCCATGTTTCCCAACGCTGATTAATGATTATTGTGTGCCCAACGTTCGTCTTCGTCGCTCACGCATCAACATCACAAACAACTCACCACAATTTATTATTATCATCATTGTTCTTGTTCTTGTATGTATATCATCTCCACCTAATTCTCATCTTATTCTCCATCCATCAAGAACACGCAAATGGAAGAATTCAAAAATCCGATCACAGCTCCTCTCAGTACATAAACAACCCAATTCTCTAAGTGTTTCTAGGTTTTTTTTCCATACTAATTAAATATGATTCATTCATTTGCTATTTGCAGTATCCAAAGCTGAATATGAAAGCTCTGCCTCGAGTTCCAAATGTGACTCAGAGCCTGAGAACTCCCCGATCAAAGAGGTGGCGCTGACGGTGTCCACGGTGGACGACCCGTCCCTTCCGGTGCTGACCTTCCGAATGTGGTTTTTGGGCATTTTCTCGTGTGTGTTGTTGTCATTTTTGAACCAGTTTTTCTGGTACAGGACAGAGCCTCTGTCCATCACAGCCATATCGGCACAGATAGCCGTGGTTCCATTAGGACAACTCATGGCCGCCAAGATCACGGACAGAGTTTTCTTTAAAGGGAGTAGATGGGAATTCACGCTCAATCCCGGACCGTTCAACGTCAAAGAGCATGTCCTCACAAGGTCTTATATCGGAAGAACATCAAGAAGAGAAAGACTGGGAGAGAAATTTTATTCATCATTAATAAGCTTAATTACATAATTAATATCGTACTCGCTTCGGAAGCGAGTAAGGAAAAAGTTACTCGCTTCGGAAGAGAGTAAACTGTCTTACTCGTTTCGGAAGCGAGTACGAGGGCATTTTTAAAAAAAATTAATTCTGACAGGACAATATTAAAAATTTTCCAAAAAAACATATCTAGTTGAACATTAAATTTTTTGGCACAGTGGACACAGAAGAGAGATTGGATGATTGCAGTCTGCAGACATATTTACTGTTTATGCTTGAGGCATGATTGGCCGCAATGATCGGATGGTCCCAGTTTGATGATCGGCCGCCATGATGGAACTTAGATGAGAACTACCTATTAATGAAGTTAGGTAGTTATGCAGTATAGTAATAAGTTCACATTTCATTCTATTTTTAGCTTATTTAGCTAATTACTTTTGATTACGTTATACCTTATAGACTTATATTTTGGCTTAAATTGTGTTCAAATGTTCTATATAGGAGAAGTGCAACATTGGGATGTGTTATATATACAACTTAGATCCACATGGGTGAAGGAGATAAGAAATTCACATTTCTAGCAAAGACCACCAACTCCTAAAAGTTTGCCTTGCCATTTCCAGTAAAGAAGACAAATGGACTGAATCGCTCCTTGCAAGGGCAATATCTCTCAAACCAAGCCGATGGGCCGTGCTGTAATTCTACCACGACGTAGCCCTAAGAGTCATCTACAATTCTCATTCATACATGGGAGGCATTAGAAGCAGCGGAGTGAGAGTTTGAGGCAATTTATCCATTCTGGGTAAAGAAGGCAAAATGACTAAGCAGCCCGCGCAGCTGCTATAGCTCTCAGAAGATTTGGAGTTCCGTGCAGTAAATTCACAGGGACATACGCCGTAGTAGTCTTGGACGAGTCTCATTTCAAACTCAACACACTTTGGAGGCAGCGGTCTCGGGCGATTTGGCGGTACAAGCACAGGCGGTCATCTTAGTGCTCCGGCGGAGGAAATTTCTTGTGCTGATTTCAACAGATTCCATGGTGTTGCTGGTTGTTTCTTTTGTATTTGTAGTAGCTCATGCTTCAAGCATGAGTTAAAATCTGTATATTCAAGGCTCGGTTTAGCCGAAACTATGATGTTTTGAACCTTATGCTTATGTATTGAATGCCACTATTGCTTTCCCGAATGGCTGTGCTTTGTTTTGCATATGTTTATGTTATTTTGGCCGGATTACATGAGTTTAGTAAGGTGATTTGCACTTGTTGATGAATTACCTGTGAAGATTTGACACTAGGCACCTCCACGTCCTTGGGGAATGACCCCTAACTTGTGGGGTCATATCTAAAGAACCGTTCATATTGTGATTTTCCTTCACTAGTATACTCGAGGTGAGGCCGGAGGCAAAATTCCCTTTATGCTAGGTAGGCTAACTAGTAAACCTCAGAAGAGAGCTAGTTATACATGAGTTTTGTGGTCTTGGATGAGTAAAATTGGTGATTGTTTGATGCACAAGTTCAGTTCATCACAAAGTAGTTAAGTAAGATACCTAGGTCTTGAGTCATCTTTCTCTATCGTGATTTTCCTCCAATTCTGTTGCGAGTTTGGATTTATTGTCTTCATAACAATTGATCTAGATTCGTATAGCTTTCCAATGTATATTTCATTTTGTTTAGTAGTATAGAAACTGTGACCCCCTGAATGTTCAGTTACCTTGAGATTAGCTGTGAATTTGAGTATGTACTAGGCTTTACTCCTAAAAAAAACTAGGCTTTACTCCTTGTGGAAGAATGACCTTTACTCACCAGTAAAGTATTACTTGAGGTAGTGTACACTTGCACTTAGCATACATCAAGTTTTCGGCACTGTTGCTTGGGAGTAACTACCCCTTACATGCTCTTAAGTTACAATGGAGTTTCATTGAAAACTATTTTGCTTTTCTTTGTTTTAGTGTGTCTCACATTTCTGTTTGACTTGTGGCAGGTAGTTTATGAGTCAGTCACCAAGTGCTGCTCAAACTTCATCTGACCAGAGGCTAAGTATAGAATTGAGAGCTTTGAGGAGAGCATAAAAAGTTATCATTATCGACAAGAAGAAGAATCAGAAGAGGAAGGATCACAAGAAGAAGAATTCGTGGAAGAGAAGTCTGAATTTGAGGAGTAAGTGGAAGGATTGAATCGGCAAGTGGTTCCACATGATGATGACAGGCCTCTGGAGGCATTTGTTATGCCTGAAGCCACGAATGTTGCTCCTGCAATCAAAAGACACCCCATTGTTGCTCATAACTTTGAGCTGAAACCATCCACCATCCATCTGTTGCAATCTCACTCAACCTATGGAGGAGCTGAAACCAGTAACCCTGCACTCATGTGGATGCATTTTTAGAGATCCGTGACACAATTAAAATTCAAGGAGCTGATCAGGAAGCTATTAGGTTGAGGTTATTCCCATTTTCATTGAAGGATAGAGCAAGAGAGTGGCTCTACAGCTTACCACCTGATTCCATTCGTACTTGGGAAAAGTTGAGGAGACCTTTTCTCACTCATTTCTTTCCCCCATGTAGAACTACTAGGATCTTGACAGAGATCCAGTCATTTAGACAGAGGCCACATGAAAATATTTATGAAGTCTGTGAAAGATTTAAGGGATTGCTTAGGAGTTGTCAAACCTCGGTCAGCAGCATTGGAGGAAAATTCAAGCCTTTTATTTTGGCTTGGATCACTACACAAGAAGGGATGTGGATTCTTTAATGGAACATTTATGCTATAAACATATAATCAAACTTATGCTCTATTGGAGACACTAGCTCAGAACGACTACAAGTGGTCAGTGGAGAGGTTAGCTGCAAGAGGAGCTGATCAAGTTCTAAGTGTTAACCAGAATTACAGTCTTGCTGCTACATTGAATGCTTTGACTGCTCAGGTGCTCAAATGATGCCCAATCCAAAGTTTCAGCAGCCTCCACAAGCTTATGCAGTCCAAACACCTGCTTGTGAGATCTGTGGGGTGGTCACCATTTCAGCAATTGCCATGATTCCTCTCAAGTTGATGTGGAGCAGTTGAATTATATCCTGAATCAAAGATGGCAGCAGGGTGGATACTAAGGCCAATAAGGTGGTTGTTAGAACAACAATTTCAGAAGAAATGATGCCCCAGGATTGAGTTGGAGCAACTCTCAAGGTGCTCTAAACTCTCACTTGCTACAAGGTCCTAGACCTCACTATCAGCGAACCACAAATACAGCAAGAGGTAAGGAATAAGAGTGGATGTCCACTCTGATTGCAGCTACTCAGAAGAATGAACATTTGGTGGCTAATATGCATAATTTCAAGGCTGACACTCAAGCCACCTTGAAGCAGTTAGAGAGCACAATTGGTCAGCTTGCTACACAGTTTCAAGAGAGACCAAAAGGGACCTTGCCGAGTTTCACAGAGAACAATCTAAGGAAAAGCTGCCAAGTCATTACCATGAGATCAGGCAGGGAAATAGAAGAGCCAAAGCAACCATCTGTGGTTGTGCCAACAGTGGAGATGAAGGAAGAAGTTGAAGAATCTGAGCAAAGGAAAGAGAAGGCTAGGCAGAGGCAAAGAAAGAAGGAAAAGTGGGAGCAAATTGAGCTCACGCCCGAGGTCATGAGGAATATGCCTTACCCCCAAGCTGCTAAAAATGAGTACCTCAACCAATTATTCAGGAAGTTCTTAGATGTATTCAAGAAATTGCAAATGAATATCACATTTGAAGAAACTCTCGAGAAGATGCCTACATATGCAAAGTTTATGAAGGATATTCTGACCCACAAGAAAAAGATTGAAGAGGAAAAAACCATACCCTAACTGCTGAGCATTCTGCCATCTTGAACAAACAAATGCCACAGAAGATGTATGACCCTGGGAGCTTCACAGTTCCTTGCAAGATTGGAGAGCAACTATTTGAGAGGGCTCTGGGTGATCTAGGGGCAAGTATCAACCTCATTCCCTATTCAATCTCTCAAAAGCTTGGTTTTAGAGAGCTTAGCCCCACACAATCACTTTGCAAATGGCTGACAAGTCATTGAAGAAGCCTAGAGGTATGGTTGAAGATGTTCTTGTAAAGATGATTAAGTTTATCTTTCCGGTTGATTTTGTGATCCTTGACATGGTGGAAGACCAGGGCATGCCTATTATTCTAGGAAGACCCTTCCTGAGGACTGGTGGAGCATTGATTGACTTGAGAAAATGGGAGTTAAAGTTGTGAATTGAAGATGAAGAGGTATGCCTAAATGTTTATCCATCTATGAGGATGCCAAGTGATTTTGTATGATTTTACCATGTTTTGAGCATATTTTGCTATTACTTTTCATCACATTATGCTTGATACACTTATATTTTGGCTTATGTTGTGTTCAAATGTTCTATGTAGGAGAAGTGCAACATTAGGATGTGTTATATACACAACTTAGATCCACATGGGTGAAAGAGACAAGAAATGCACATTTCTAGCAAAGGCCACCAACCCTTAAAAGCATGCCTTGCCATTTCCGGTAAAGAAGACAAATGGACTGAACCGCCATCAAACCAAGCCGAGGGCCATGCTGCAATTCTACCATGACGTATCCCTAAGTGTCTTCTACAATTCTCATTCATACATGGGTGGCATTAGAGGCAGCGGAGTCAGAGTTTGAGGCAATTTATCCATTCTCGGTAAAGAAGGCAAAATGAATAAGCAGCCTCGTGCAGCTGTTATAACTCTCAGAAGATTTAGAGGGTCATGCTGTAAATTCACAAGGGACATACCCCTAGTAGTCTTGGACGAGTCTCATTCAGACTCAACACACTTTGGAGGTAGCGGTCTCGGGCAATTTGGTGATACAAGCATAAGCGGTCATCTTAGTGCTGCGGCGGAGGAAGTTTCTTGTGCTGATTTCAACAGACTCCATGGCGTTGCTTGCTGTCTCTTTTGCGTTTGTAGTAGCTCGTGCTTCAAGCCTGATCTAAACTCTGTAGACTCAAGGCTCGGTTGAGCCGAAACTATGATGTTTTGAACCTTATGCTTGTCTATTGAATGTCACTATTGCTTTCCCGGATGGTTGTGCTTTGTTTTATATATGTTTATGTTATTTTGGCCGAATGACATGAGCTTAGCTAGGTGATTTGCACTCGTTGATGAATTACTTATGTAAATTTGATACTAGGAACCTCCACACCACCGTCCTTGGGGAATGACCCCTAACTTGTGGTGTCATATCTAAAGAACCGTTCATATTGTGATTTTTCTTCACCAACATACTTGAGGTGAGACTGGGAGACAAAATTCCCTTTATGCTAGGTAGGCTAACTAGTAAACCTTGGAAGAGAGCTAGTTATACATGAGTTTTGTGGTCTTGAATGACTAAAAGTGGTGATTGTTTGATGCATAAGTTTAGTTCATCACAAAGTAGTTAGGCAAAATACCTATGTTTTGAGTCATATCTCTCTATTGAGATTTTCCTCCAATTTTGTTGCGAGTTTGGATTTATTGTCTTATAATAATTGATCCACATTCGTCTAACTTTCCAATGCACTTGGTTTTATTTCATTCTGTTTAGCAGTATAGAAACTGCAACCCCTGAATGTTTGGTTACCTTGAGATTAGTTGTGAATTTGAGTATGTACTAGGCTTTACTCATTGTGGAATAATGACCTTTACTCACAAGTAAATTATGACTTGAGATATTTGTACACTTACACTTAGCATACATCATATAGTTGATTAGGCTTGGTGGCAATAGGCATTTGAGTTTAATCCACATTGCACATATGTTGTTTATTTTCTTTTGAATAGTATCACTAAATTACCCAAAAAAAAAAAAAAAACTGTTCATGTCTGAGGCAAAGGAGAACAACAGAAATAAATTTAGTTGACATTGGACGTTTGACTATTTCATGTGTTGTTGTCTGTGGTGAAACTAGTAATATGTTATTTGCATTTATAACTTGTTATTCGGGTATTTCAAGTTAATTTGTATTGTTTTAGGTAATGTCACATACAATGACATTTACCGAGAAAATTACACTAGTTACACCAATAATTGAACTGATGTTAGAGGGTTGGAGATTCCCAAACGGGTTCATGGCTAGGTTTTACGGTCAATGCGGTGACAATGTGAGATCATAAATTGAAGAAACCCGACTCACAACTTCATGGTAATAGAGAAAATGCAAATGTGGAAGAAAAAAACTATATGATAATGGGGATTGTTCTGAAAGATAATATAGATATATATGCCTCCTACGAAACAACTTGTTATGTGGGTCCCACAGATCAGTGTGTAGAACCCACCCATGTGAGTGAGAAGTGGGAAAGGGGTGGGTTTGGGGTGTGGGATTTAACACCCTTGTAGAAATTATGGGGGATGCAGTATTTTTTATAGGGGGTCACGATCCTCAAATTTCGTATTATATAATTTTTAATAATATATATATTAATAATTAATAATATTTAAATAGTATAAATGAATATTAATTCACAAAATAATGATAAATAATTTTACAATTGTTGGTCTCATTGTCTGATGTCACTGAATAATAACATCATTGCTAACTTTCCAACAAATATCTCTTTCCATAAAAGTAACGAGAAATGTTGAACGTACTCACTAGTTTTGTACTCGATTGGCTTGGCTAAAAAAGGTTTTGTACTCAATTGAGTACACAAATTAAAACGACGTCGTTTTAACTTAAGTGTACAAATATTAAAATACATATAGTATATTATATATGTGTACACTTAAGTTGAAACGACATCGTTTTGACTTCACACAAGTCAAAATGATGTCATTTTGACTCCACACGAGTCAAAATGATGTCCTTTTGATTTGTGTATTCAATTGAGTACAAAATTAGTGAATAAATGTGAAGTGACTTCATTTGTTTTATCTTCCATGGGCTGACCCAAATCTAAATTTACGGACTGTGTTGGGATTCTGGACCTACTGGTCAAATTTTCCATCTTCACGGTCAAAAGTTCCATCTTCTCCTCCCCCATTAGTGCCGACATTTAATTTCTCTGTATCCTCCTTTGATTGTCCCTTGAATTCACATTGGTATCCACAATCTCTTTGTCAAATCTTTTGGGAATTTGGGAAGTAACTGAATTTTGATCGACATCCTTATTAATCTCATTTATTTACGTCATCAATTCCTTTTGGGGACCCAATCTGCGCTGTTCACCGGGGCAATGGAGGTCACCGGCATTTCTTTGGTTTTTCGTTAAGTCTCGTGGATTCTGAGCCGGAATTTCGTCGTGAGCTCCTGTCTTTGATTCAGGGATTGAGGGCTTAGGGTCCTCTTCCATTGCTTGCAGATTTTTGTTGACTTCTTGCTCCCCAGTTGCTGTAGTAGTTCTGCCCATGTTCTGTTGAAGTCGCACTATATAATTTTTTTCATTTTTTTAGGTTTTTTTTGGAGGAGCGTGTACCCCCCTTGAGTCCTCTTTGGGTCTGCCCCTGTGTGGAAAACGAGAACTTGTTGTGGACAACGAGAACGTATTTACCAGTTACTACATGCCACTGAAAGGGAAGTCGTTTCCCAGGGCCCCTATAGCATACCTTATTTTTGCACCTCAAACACACCTCATAAGCACAACAATACACACCCACATTGGTATGCGTGCTTGTGTGGGTCTCATTTTTAATGTTGTGAGAGAGTGATGTGTGTGAGGTGCGAAAATAAAGTGTATTTTATCATTTCTGGTCGTTTCCAGTCTATGGCCAATGGAAAATAATATTTGGTGGATCACGTAACTAGAAAAATTATTTGTTTTATGAATTTAAACTATCAAGTGTTACCGTTTGAGCTGTCCAATTTACCTGTGGGTATCGGATTACCTGCGGGTAACCCGATACCCGAACCCAATACCCGCTGGGTATTTGGCCGGATACAAGTATTACAATGCGGAACAAATGTTATCGGATCCGGATATTTAAATACCCGAACCCGAAATATTTTGAAATGTTTTTTTTTTTGCCGCAACCCGCAACGTGCACCGATCCATTTAATAAAAAACCAATCCTTATTGACCTGCGAGTTTTCAACCTCTGAGTCGCATTATCCCGGAACCCAGTGTATTGAGTATTGACCTGGGAGTCTTCAGCCTCTTGAGTCTCGCCGTCCTGCCTCCTGCGCGAAGTGAAGCCGCGAAGCTATAGCCGCACTCAATCTTTCAACTTCAATCTTTAATATTCGGTTAGTGTATCACTGTGGGTTTATGGGTTCGTTGTTTTCGTTAATCAATTGTGGCTTTCGTTGCTTTTGATTGTGGGTTTCGTGCTTTAGATTTCGATTTAGGGTTTCGTTCTTTAGATTTCGATTTGGGTTTCGTGAGGTGATTCAAATTTTCATGTCAAGTTTGTTGCTGTTTATTGTCTAGCCGTCCTTATTGTCAAGTTTGATGCTATTTATTGTCAAGCAAGCCGTCCTTATTGTCAAATTTTCGTGAGGTGGTTCAAATTTTATTGTCAAGTTTGATTCTTTATTTCCACTTTGTATGCTGAACGTCCTTATGAATATTCTTATGAAAAGATGATGAATCATAGATGAGGCAGTCGGGCAGAGATGATGTATGTACTACGAGTCTTAACAGTAACCATAGATACTACTTACTAGATAAATTTCAAGTTGATGTTCATTTACTTTGTTAAAACCTGCAACAGTGTATAATCATACTAGATAGATTCTTTATTTCCACTTCATTTTTTTTGTTCTTCTTAGCTTCTCTGTTGTGATGTAGCTTTCTGTGGACTGTGCAGCACTGCAAAACTGAGCTCGACAACTTCAGCGTGGACTGTGCAGCACTACAAAACATGCTTGCATTTTTCATGAAATGTAGGTGAGGATATATTATGTTTCATCAAGTGTTGGAGATAGACCACTTCAGTTAGATGTTGGGGCGACATCTAACTGAAAGAGAGTGGTTTCAAAATATGGTGAGTTGAGGGTAGGAAACTATAGATCTTTGAGGGGGAGTATGATGGGTGAGGGAAAAGGAGGTGACGGGGACAGAAGGGGAGAAAAAGGCAAACATTCAAGGTGGTGGAGGGGAATACAATATATTGGGGGGGAAGAGATGGTTTATGGGAATGATGCAACTCAAAGTAGGAAATGGGGAGAGGGTGAAACTTTGAAAGGATATATGGGCAGGAGAGAACAGTTAAAAGATCTATTTCCTAGACTATATAGGATTGATAAGAAAGGTGGGAAATTCATATCAAAGAGGGGCTATTGGGAAGATGGAATGTGGAATGTGCAACCCAATTCATTGAAGAGGCATGCCAGATCTCCATGAACCTGAGCTGATAGATCGAATCAAGTTGATTTGGAATAGATTTATTCCCAAAAAAAGTATCTATTTTGCTTGGAGATGATTAACTGAAGTGGAGATAGACCACTTCAGTTAGATGTTGGAGTGACCCGGTTTGCCCAATCCAATATAGTGACTTCAGTGTTGGGGCGACAACTGAAAAACTCATTATGTTGCTATCTGCGTTTTATTTTTTTTTAATTAACATGATATCGGGTAATGGGTATTACCCGGTATCGGGTGCCCGTTACCCGACGGGTTCTGGTAATGGGTACCCGAGCCCGGGGACGGGAATTTTTTTCAATTACCCAAGACTCCGGGTTCGGGTCTGGGTAGTTCACTACCAGGACCCGAAACCCGTTTGTGCACCCCTAGTTACAATACTTTTTTTTATTTGAGAATAATTTAGTTTTTTGCCATTATCTACAGTTACAAAATGGGCTTTTGTTAGCCCAACCCGCCGTGCCCACACAAAAAAAAATATTTTGATTGATCAGGGTCCAACAAACAGATTTTTATATTTGGGCCTTGCCTATATATTAATTCTGTTAGAATTGGCCCAACAATAATATCACAAGTCTGTCTGAATCTGAATTCAGATTTTCTTCCATCTGGTTTTCTGCGTCGGAGGGGTACCTACCTAGCAGCGGAATTTCAGATATTAAAACCGTGAATTAATCCTGTTATTAGAGAAAATTGAAGAGTGGCACACACTTTCCTGCTATTAAGATTGACGGTCCGCGGCGGTGAGCTTAGTTCTCTTTTTAATTGTTTTTTGTTACACAATAACGGGGATTGTCTAGTGTATTTGTGGCTCTTAGCTGATTTTGTGTGTGGAGGCTTTTTCGTTTTTTTAAAATAAATGTTTGCCTGATTTTTCATTTTCAGTCCCTTTGGAATTCAGCGCGAAGTTGTGAACGAAATTTGAGGACTTCATCATTTGTCCAATGTTATCAGAGTTGCTGACGAAAAATTGGAAGTTATATTTGTAAGGGTTTGAGGTCTTCTTAACGTAAGTTAAAGTTCTATTTTTTTGGACGTTGAGTTAGATTCAAAGATTTTTGTTGATGTTCAAGCATGTTCTGAGTTCCCGTGAGCTGGATTTCTTTTATTTCAATGGTTTTAGTTGTTCTCTCCCATATTGAGTAGAGGAATGTTGGCAATCCATGCTGGTGGTTCTAGCTTTATTGAATAGTCACTTTTGTACGGCATTCTTAAAGTACTATACAATCTACTGCTTAAATAAATTTCTATTCGAATTTGGTGAAAATATCAATTGTGCCGAAAACTCTGTGGTTATAATAGTGAACTTTTACTTGTCCCTGTTTTGTATCTTGAACTGGCAAAGTGGGGCCAACTTTTGTTTTGGACAAAAGAGTCTTCGCTCCGTTTGTTTCAGCTCTTGAAAATTTTGTAATGAGCGATGATGCTCTTTACTGCTCACTATTGCATGCTTGAATCTATTCTTTATATGCACATATATACATATTATTTGTTTGACTTGCATTCTACTTCCTGTTATTTATTTGTTTGACTCATTCAACTTAGTACTGCTAAGAATGTCGTGCTTATTTCCTTCTCAGGGTCTTGAAGATCATATTTTGAGTTTGCTTGGCACATAATTGGAGTTTTAATTGTCAACATTGCGACGAACAAATGGAGGTTCCTGATATGGATGAGTTAAACTTTACCGACTTTGAGTTGTACTGTCATGTTAGAAATGCACTGGTA
>JAOYMZ010042314.1:0-31245 GCA_025802335.1 Pinguicula primuliflora | reverse complement strand
TCATAATTTAAAATATACTAAAATAAATATTTTGTAATAAAAATATTATAAATAAATATTATAATATTATAAATAATTAATTATTAAAGTTTGGTATTGATGTTTGAATCGTAAATCTTAAGATTTAAATCCTAAATCTTAGAGGATTCAGACAACTAATGGGCATAAAGGATTCATGTCTAAGATTTGAATCGTTTAGCCTTAAAATTGAATCGAATCGTAGGATTTGAATCGTGAATCGTAGGATTTTGATAACTATGCCCCAGAGGGGTTGAATGCAGATGCTGTCAGATTACCAGTAATGCCTCATTTCATAGTTGAACTCTTCTAAAAAAATAACAAGCACAGTTGATTTTAAACGAACTCTGATGTGCGAATTGATTAATTTAGATTTTTTTGCTACAGGTGAAAACTACTGGTTTGAGTTTAAATCTGGAACTGATCTGCTGAGATGTCATTTAGAGGATAACTATTAGGTTTACTAGTGGACCACAAATATTTCTTTCTATTCCCTTTTAATACTTATAGCATCTAACTCTCTGACCGGGTAAGGCAATGTTATTGAGTAAATTCATCTTGCATAACAATTGAAACGTTACTGCTGGCGACCAACACAACTGGTCCGCCAGTTGAAGAAACATTGTGTTAGTTTACTTTCCTATGCTTTATCATGCAATGACCTTTACTGCTTTCCATTCCTTTAATAATCAGCCACAGGTTCGATGCCTTACAGTTTTGACACTTGACATTAGGTACTCATTATGGACAGGGTAACAGTAAAAGTAATGTCTTATTCATGCAAGATGCCAGATATTACGGAGGAAGGAGTTACATGTAAGAAATTGAAGGCCGTTCTCAGAGATACAATTGTATCTTTCTTATTTTGTTTCTCATATTACAGTACCCTCTATGTTATGCTTTCAACTTATCTGATGACAATATTGCATACATTTAGTGTAGCACACATGCTTCGAGGGTACCTGTAGGAACGACTGGCGTTTCTTTCACTTTTCTGTCATAAGACTGCACTTAGAATATTCTTCCACCAGTTCAATCTTCCTCGCCGAACTAGTAATTTTTGGTACCATCACAATTTTGTCAGTAAAATGGTGGATGATTTAGGGATTCCTTGAATTTATTTGATTACTAAACGAATATAAAACTTCAACTATTTTTTATGTCAAGATTATAGAAAAAATGTCCAATAGTTAGACGGATGGTTATGATTACCCAGAATATTAGCTGTTACTTTTATCACACTCCTCACCCAAAACTTAGATTCAATTCATACTTAAATTGATTTAGATGGAAAAATCACGCGCTACATGTTGAATGCACTTGCATATTGAGGAAAAAGGTTTCAAGTCCTTATGTAATTCGATTAAGAAGTAATGAAGCATGGCATGCATTCGATTCTGTTAATTGTTTGTCGGTGGCGCACGAACTTTATCAGTTTTATACTTTCACAAGTATCAGGACGAGGATCTAGGTGAGAATGTTTTTATTACCTTTCCACAAGGACATAGTCGTGGTGACTGCACTTTTTCTGGATTACAAAATGCATATTGGATGTGATGACCCTCCCTCCTTTCCATTGGCAAGGTGCACCTTAAGATGTTGCTGAGGTTGATATTGAAAAGTGAACTTGTTTTCTCTGTAGTGGTGGAAGACATACACAAGCGTAGGGTGCCTATGCCAACAATGGATGCTTTCTATTTCATCCAGCCAACCAAAGAAAAGTACATGACGTTCACCTCTCTTCTGTTTTTGTTTGTTTATGTTTAGAAGGTAAATCATGTATGATGCCTGACTGATATTCGTGATAAACTCGTTCGCCTTTCTCTCTACGTCTGCTTCCCTTTAATGTGAACAATGATGCTTCCTATGCTTACCTTTACTTTTCTCAGTTCAAATCTCAAATTACTTTTTTATTTTTACTACCTTTTCATTTGTAAGACATACTTTGAGAGGTGTGGAATGTGGTTGCATGGTGAAAGATATGGGGGCTTGCATATGGCATTTTAAATATTTTTGTTATCCACTTTGCAGATAGATCTTTATCACGTCTGCAATTCCTTTTCCCCCTAATTTACTAAATATACATATATGATTGTCCTCGATAACCCTCTTATTCATTTTCTTATGGTATGCAGCATTGTTATATTTCTTTCAGACATGTCTGGGAAATCACCATTATACAAGAAGTATGTCAACTATTGTTTTATAGGATGCTTTTGATCATATCCCTTTTACTTTGAACAATCATTCAAATAAACTAAACATATGTTTTTTTTACTTTACTTCTCTATTGTTAGGGCATTTGTCTTCTTTAGCTCATCTGTTTCCAAGGAGTTGGTTAATCACATAAGGAGAGATCAGAGTGTCCTATCCCGTATTGGTGCCTTGAAAGAGGTTATTGTTGGACTGTATTATTTTGTTACTGTACCAAAGTGGTAGATCCCATCGTTCTTCTCATCTTCGATTCTGATCTCTGCAGATGAACTTGGAGTATATCGCTGTAGATAGCCAGGTTTGTATGCATCGGATTATTGTCCCGAAGTCTGTTCTTGATCTAGCATTCCATATATCTAGTAACATTCGCATGGAAGAAAAATACTAAAATATTGTCCAGAAGTGCTTTGAATGACTTATTATCATCATATGATGTTGTATCTCTTGTGATTAGGCATGGGAATAGGTCATAGATTAAACTTCTCGTATTTGAAAATTTCTACATTCTGCTAGTCCCCTGCAATAAGATTTGAACTACAGGGTTTTGTAACTGACAATGAGACCGCCCTTGAGGAACTCTTTGGGGATGAAGAAATCTCTCGCAAAGGTGATGCATGCTTGAATTCAATGGCAGTCCGGATAGCTACAGTTTTTGCATCTTTGAGAGTATGCAATCTATGTTCTGACACTTCGATATAAATTAGTGACATTACAAAATCAAGATATTTATCACTTTTACTTTGGCAGGAGTTTCCATTTGTGCGCTTCCGAGCTGCCAAAGTACTTGATCCTACAACAATGACAACATTGCGTGATTTAATTCCAACAAAACTTGCTGCTGCAGTCTGGAATTGTCTTATGAAATATAAAGCAAACCTCCCCACTTTCCCCAAGTCAGAAACATGCGAGCTTCTTATCTTAGATAGATCAATAGACCAGGTTTAACCCATCAAATTTGGAAACCGTGTTAAGTCTGTTATATTTTCCTTTTGTTTATGGAACCTTTCTGTGTCACTTGCAGATTGCTCCAATTATACATGAATGGACATATGATGCTATGTGTCATGATTTACTAAACATGGAGGGCAGTAAATACGTCCATGAGGTAATGCCTCTGGCATATTAGCTTTTTTATGCGTTATAGTAGAGTTTGGATCTCTAAACCATTGTAACGCTCAGGTTGTAAGCAAAACTGGTGTTCCTGAGAAGAAGGAGGTCCTTTTAGAGGATCATGACCCTATCTGGCTGGAGCTCCGCCATGAACATATAGCTTATGTATGTTGAACATGCTGGATTCTCACATACTTTTTATACTGTTTTGGTGTAAAGCCCACGCTATAGGGAACATTTATTTGATTAATGGTTTACTATGTCAGGCTAGTGAACAGCTGAGTGAGAAGATGAAAAGTTTTGTATCTAAAAATAAAGCTGCACAACATGGTTCACGATTGGTTGGGTACGTATCATGATAGATTTTGATTCTTGCTTCTATTTAGTAATCATGACCTGCTGCCACATTTAAGATGAAATTTAGAATTTGACTGATCTCTATGTTCATGGTATTCATGTTAGAGTTCTATATCAAAATTTACATGCATCTCCCCATCTGCTTGGGTTTTAAGATAAAGTCGTCATTTAACAGATGGGGATGAGACTTAGGCCTGTAGAAAGTTGCCATAAAAACTTGATGAAAACCATATAGTTAAAGCTACGGGCAAGCTTACCTAGGGTATGAAACAGGAAAATATAATACCTGCTAGTGGATGGCTGCAGTAGACTAGTTAAATATTTGATTAACCATCTCCTTACTAGCTTAGGATTTTAGATGGTGCTAGATTTATCACTAACTTCATACTGTAGTTGTAGAGAATTTTCTTGTCATATCCTTTATGAGGAATGCCTAGGCCCTAGTTATGTCTAATTACTACTAAATTATTTTATTCATATATAAAAGCACAAGAGCTATTCTGATTCTTTGATTCCTACCTCAAGTGGTGAGCAACCCCCCTCACAACTTGGAGGTGGAGGGATCAATATCTTTGAAGAGCAATTCTCCAAGAAATTTGGCTTATCAATAAAAAAGAGCTATTCTTATTGGCATGCCTAGCTGTACGATTCAAGTATAACTAATTATTGTTCTTTTTCGATCAATTATTTGGAAGTAGTTTATTTCTGCTATATTCATTTATTCCTTTTATTATTTTTATAATAATAATGATTACTATTATTACCACTATTATTAGGATTATTATTACTATTACTACGATTATTATTATGATTATTTTATTTTTATTTCCTTTTTAATTTTTAATTTTTAATTTTTATTTTTATTTTTATTTTTTTATATTTTATTTTATCTTTTTTTTTTCTTTTTCGAGCTGAGAGTTTTCACGGAAATAATCTCCTCATCCTGTTGAGAGATGAGGGTATGATTGCGTACATCTTACCCTCCCTAGACCCTGCCTTAGGGCGAGATTTACTGGATATGTTTGGTTTTGTTTGGTTTGATTTATAATTTTGATATCTGTACTCAATTGACTACAAATATTTTGAGTAACGTCGTTCTTCCAAATTAAATGACTTATTAAAAGTCATCAAAAATAAACTTTCATAGGTGACATATGAAGCTGAAAAAAATTCCAATACCATTATACAACAACAAAATATTATGTCTTCGTAATATTATTTTATTTATACGTCACATTTGCCAGATAATGTGAGTACCTGGCAATGAGCGTACGAGCCCCACAGCTCATCGCCTCATCCCGCACGCATGTCCATGGCATCCCAAACCCCAACCCACTCCAGCCTGTCTACGGGTCCCACACATACATCCATACAGCGAGAAACATATATACGCAACATTCCAATTCTGTGTAGAGAGTTTCTTACTCGAACCTTGACGACGGACGTTTGTTGCTGCTTCTGTGACTGTGAGATCTGCTCGAAAATGGATCCATGTCCTTTCGTGCGGATTGTAGTTGGGAATTTGGCACTAAGGTTGCCTCAGAAGCCGCACGCGACGTCACTATCTTCTTTCTACTGCAGATTCAAGCTCAGGGGGGTCCCCTCTCAGATTTCGGATGTTTCTGTGCCGGCGGGGGATGGGGACGCGGTGGAGAGCAGGATTCACGGATGCTTCGCGCTGAAGAAGGCGGAGATCGAGAAGCTATCGGAGAGGGCGAGCAAGTTTTCGTGTCTGAAGGTTGAGATTCGCCGACGCAGCGGCGGGAAGGGGCGGAGCTGCGGCGGAAGGCAGGGGACGAGGAGCGGAAAGCTGCTGGGCTGCGTTGTGGTGCAATTGGATTTGAAGGGTATTCTGGAGAACAATGGGAACGGAAGGGCCTGCGTGATGCAGAACGGGTGGGTCGCGATTGGCGAGTCGGGTATGGAATTGCATCTGAATGTGAGGGCGGAACCCGACCCGAGGTTCGTGTTTCGGTTCGACGGCGAACCGGAGTGCAGCCCGCAGGTATTTCAGGTCAATGGGAATGTGACGCAGCCGGTTTTCACCTGCAAGTTCGGGTTCAGAAATGCAGCGGACCATTTGAGATCCAGGTGAATATTGAAGATGTGCTACGATTAATTTTGATTGTTTGATGATTTTACCATCGAATTACTCTATGGACGAACTTTTGATTCACTGTAGGTTTGAAAGATGCGTATTGATGATGTTCTAATTTTTTTGTTTCTGCAATTAGATCCTCGCTGTCGGAACCAAGCACCTCAGCTAACTGCTTTAGCTCAATCACATCCGATGCAGAAGAACAGTTCATGAAAGAACGAAAAGGATGGTCCATCACCATCCACGACCTCTCTGGTTCCCCTGTTGCTGCAGCATCAATGGTGACTCCATTCGTGCCATCAAAAGGGTCTGATGGGGTCAGTAAATCGAATCCCGGGGCTTGGCTCATTCTCCGGCCAGGAAACGGAACGTGGAAACCATGGGGCCGCCTGGAGGCATGGAGGGAGAACATGGGTATTGGCCGGAGCCATCTGGGCTTCCGGTTTGACCTCAGCCTGGATGGTGGCATTGACACAATCTCACTTGCAAGCTCAAGTATCAATACGAAAACAGGTGGAAAGTTCAACATTGACATCACCACTGGGCCGACTCCGGTGGTTAGTCCTACCAGCAGCTTCGATTTTGGATCCGGATCGGGTTCAGGATCGGACATGGGATCGAGGTCCGGATCGGGATCCTGGGCGAATCTTCTTTACCGGGGATTCGTGATGTCGTCTACGGTGGAGGGCCGTGGCAAGTGCAGTAAACCTGAGGTGGAAGTTGGGGTGCAGCATGTGAGCTGCACGGAGGATGCTGCTGCGTTTGTGGCCCTGGCGGCCGCCGTGGATCTGAGCATGGATGCTTGCAGGCCATTTTCTCGAAAGCTTAGGAAAGAATTGAGACAACGAGTGCTGGAATAGATTACCTCCCAGTGGCGCTGATATGCTGCAAGATTTGATTTTTGAATTCTTGGTTCTTTTGTTTCTTTCACTTGATTGTACAGACACATCAGTAGCTTTTTGATTCCTCCTGTTTTTGCATTGGAGCGTCATCTGTTACCTGATGGTCTTGATTCATTTTCGAAGTTTTGCAATAAAACCAGTGTTGCGTCAAGTTATATTATGGTTGGTAGTATTGGACAAACAAGAGGAATATATGATTTCTGTTCCAGAAGTTGCCTAGAAACGTTGGGCATTGGCTTCCGTCCTGTCCGAATTTCGCACAAGTACCCAATTAGGAGCACCTAAGCAGGAGCCTAGGCATTAGGCGGGCTGCTAACCGTTCAGAGCCTGCCTAGCGCTTTCTCCAACCTTACATATGATACATTGACATGATATACAAAAGACCTTGATATTGAATTGTGAAACTTACATGACAAACTAGTAAACACACAACCTTCCTAAATTTTACCAGCAAGGTTGAAACAAAAAGCTCAAGAGGGTGTAGGTTATACTCACACACATGAAAATATGAAGAGTTACTGTGTGAGGTGGAAATCCGAGGGAAAACAAGGATCCAAGGTCCATTCAGTTGGCGCTATGTTTTCTTCATTCTTCTGCAGCAGCTTCATTGTTTGCTCCTTGACTTTGCATCTCAGGAAGGGTGTCAAGATCCACGCGAGCATCTCTATCTTCCGAGGAAATGGAAGTATCCGATGCATCAATGGCATCATCCTGTGGGATTTCTTCAGGATTTTCAGTATCTGTAGATTCCAATACTTCGTCTGTGCCGTCATTTGTGTCTGAATGCTCAGATTCAATCTCCACATTTTCTGTTATGGCGTTAGTGTTATTAGCTTGATCGACAAGAGCCTCAGTGCCATGTAGCTTTTCTGTAGCAGAGGTGGAGTTCTTTGGGTATAACTCAGTGTCAGCAGCAACGGTTGAATTCGTCACGAGACCATTAGTATCTGCATTCACATGAGAGCTTCTGGCCTCCGAGTTAACAGTTGGCAAATCAGACTCACCTTGAGACTTATTAACCTTGGAAAGAATTCTCCCACCATTATTCAGTTCAGACAAGTTCTCTGTCACATTCTTTGAAGACATATCTTCATTACCAGTGGCGATCTCGCTTGAGCTGTTGTTTGTAAAGAGACCATTAGAACCTTCTGTTGCTGTGACATTAGGAGGTGAACCACTCTCAGCGTTCTCCCACACATCTCCCTCTGTTGAATTCGTTTTTATATTTTGCTGTTCCGTTTCACCAGCTCCCACCTCTAAATCTTTCCAGTTCTCACCTTCATCAGATTCTTCGGCAGTTTCATGGTCTTCATTTGCCTCTGTATGTTCATGCATATTATGAGTTACAGCGCTCGAAGCATCATCTGCCTTGTAATGTTCTTCGCGTGCTTCATGCACATTCGTACTCTCTCTTTCCTCAACAGAACTTGCCTCATCAATCTGTCTACTAACCTCATCAGAATCAGTTCCCTGCGCTTCATCCTCATCCTCATCCTCAACTACCATCTCCTTTTTGGAATTCACCAAATCCTCATCCTTATTGAAATCAGTAGCTGGTTTCTCTTCTACATGCTCATCTGTTTCATCATCTCCACCTTCTTCCCCATCCTCCTCCTTCTCCTTGACCATGTCGAGTTTCGGGTCCCTTTCTTCAAGCTTATGTCCTTCTGTTTCTTCTCCAGACGTTTCCTCCTCATTTGCTGATTCATCTATTACCTCAGCCAGGGTTTGGATATCCTTCCTTCCGAGTTTTATTGCATCACTTTTCTCGAAATCATTATTCGTCTCATGGGAACGTTTGACTTGGTATAACAACCAGAAGCAGACGGCAAGCAGCACAAACAATTGCAGAAAATGCTTCACCTTGATCCCTTTGGATCTTTGGCTTCTACTTGGACTCTGCCTGTACATCATGATTTGCAGAAGTGATCGCTACCACTTATTCACCTTTCTCACGACAATTTTGAAACAAACCCTGCCGTAGAGAGCAAAAGACAATCTTTCAAAAAGAAGAAAAATCTAGCAGAATCTAACATTAAAACCTCAATGAATTCTCCTAAATAACGAGCAGCATTCGTTCTTAGACAGAAGAAGTGCAAGAGCTGCCTCGCTTGTAATTTAATAAATACACTAAACGGAGCAGATGAAGAGCAATACTCGTTGAATCAACAACTTAACAGCAGTGTAATTATGAACAAGACAATTTTCTACAAAAGTTAAACAACAGCATTTCGTTCACGAGAGATGAAGCTACAAGTAAAAGTTGCCTCCTTTATGAAGAACACAATAGACAGAGCATACGGACAGCGATACCCCGTTGGATCAACAAGTTTATGAAATTGCAAATGCTAATAGGACAATTTCTGGTAAGAGTAATGTGCATCACTACTCATATTACGTGAACGTATACTGTCTTGTATTTGAAGTCCGTTTCATATCTAAACAAGAATATTTTGTCAAGAGGTAGAAGCTCATTAAAGCACCTCAACAACCCCGACTTCTTCCCGGACGTATGCATGCTAAGTGTCATTCGTCTCGTTGATCAAAACATAGAGAGGATTAAAGAGTCTTAACTCGCTTCCAAGTGGCAACGGATAAAAAAAGATTATAACTCATGAATCTAAAGCAAAGAAATTTACTAAGCTCTTGACATATATGATATAACCAAACTCTTCACAAGGAAACAATACAGAAGAATCGACAGACGTCTCAAATACCTCTTTCAATCATAGTTGCCTTTTCAGCACTTAATCATGCTAACAATCACGACAATTCCAATAAATTCTCCGCATCCCACATGCTTATTATGATCACAATGCTAGTATTTCATCATGTTAAGAACAATAACCCATCCTCATCTTCTTGAAGGATTACAACATAATATGATAAGTCGAGAGAAACTGAGAGGGGAGACGCAACCCTCTTTGACATGAACATCACTAGTTGACTAACACATGCAAGTAAGATTCCAAATCATTTAAGTCAAACAGATCAGATCTTCAAATTTATTGCAAATAACCTACTTATCAGCAGCAACAAATTTAAAGACTTTCACCATTTTCCCATCGGGCACTCAATAGTCAATATACAATCCCCCACAAACACACACCAAAAGCTCACTTGCATTGCAATTAAGTCAGAAAACGCGATAAAGTAGAGACAAAATTAAACTGCAGAACAAGAAAACAGGCAAAGGGACATACCTCGACAAGATAGATAGCAGACCCAGAAAACTCGTAATATAAACTCGAACTACAAGCCACCCCTCAATCCGAATGATGCAAAAAAAAATTGAAATTCCCTGAAAATGTGAGGTTGAGTACAATACAGCAGTCAAACAACTTCCAACAATGAACTATGAAGATTGCACATTCCTTTCGCCCAAATATTGACAGAGACGAATTGGGCTTCCACAGAACTTCCACTCTTACTTTTCTTCTAGCAATGGTAGAGAGTTATTCATCGTCACTTCCAAATTCTTGCAAGCAAGAATGCAAACGACAGCGGTAGTTGAAGTTAGGGGTCGGATCACCCGGGTTGAAACCCCAAGCGCAAATGGATCTTCTCCAGTTTCATTTTGTTATTAAGTTTTTGGCCTTCATTTTGATTTGGAGCGCTACAAATATCAAAATCAAATATAATAAACAATTTTTCATGTTTGATGTTGATTGAGCTAGTTATAATTTTTGGTGTTTACTTAGACACGAATTCAACTTAATTGAACAGTTAAATGATTGTGCAATGACTAAATTGCCCATAGTTCCATATTAACTTCAAACCCTTATTAAACAGAGTAAATATAGATGAACATTACAAAAACGCAACACGCAGCAGACCTGATGAACATTATAAAAATGCAGCACGCAGCAAAAACTAGAAACCACCTAATAAACATTATAAAAATACAAATGATTCACATGTTCCTCCAAATGATTCACATTCACAAAAACAGAACACTACTGAAAGTTCCTCCAAATGATTCACATGTTCACAGCATAAAACAACATCACAGGTTCATAGCATCAGTAAGCACAAGTTCATAGCATAAAACCCCACATGTTAAAAAGTTCCTCCAAATGATTTAACAGTCATGTTCATTTCTTCGTCGGTTTCGGGTATTTCGCATTTACTTCATCATTGATCCTATCCACCAGATAACATACCCGCTCCTCATGGACATCCTCTTCAAGAATCTCCCACATTTACTGAGGTGAGACATTGTCCAGGAAGTGTGACACAATAGCCGACCTCGTCCAAACATGGAATTTAGTGTATGACCTCAATTCGTCCATCAAACGCCTGACGACATCCAATGGTGGGTCAATTGGAGTATGAAGTTTCTTAACATAGGACTGGATCTCTGAGTAGCACTTTAATTTTTCATCCTCTCCGATCACTGACCGTTTTCCTTTATTGCGGCGTACCCTTAGCTTCAGTTACACCTCCGTCTTTGCTAGCATGGATGTCCTCTTCCTCCTCAATTGTTTTGGACCCAGAACCCTCACCAATGTCCCCACCATCATGTGTGTATCCACCTGTGGCTCTGTCTTTTCCGAAGATTTCACACCAATCCTCGTACAGTGGAAAGGGTTTGCCCCTTAAGAGTTTGTAATCCGCATTTGTCTACAAGAGAAGTAATACCAACAAACAAAATTTAGCATAAATAGCAACAATGTAATTGCATTTCATAGCATAAACATCAATAATCTAACAGGATGCTAGATAATGGTTTTAAAAGAGAAGTATGCTAGATACTAGTTTTAATATAACTACCAGTTTAGATAGTCCACTAGCATATAGATAGTTCACTAGCATATATTGAACTATCTAACAATCTAGCATATATCCAGTTTAGATAAGTGAACTTAATATCTAAAACTAGTATCTGCATTTCATTAGATACTAGCTAGTGAAATGCTAATGAAATGCAGATACCAGTTTTAATATGGACGATTCATAGCATACTAGCAACAATCTAGCATAAATCTTACCCTCACGATTGAATCTCATGTTGTTTCATCCTCCACAACTACCTGATGAGTGCTCGGATCCACAGACCCCCGCTCATTCCCATGAAGTCGGATAGTAGATCATAGATCTTCTTCTAAACATGAAGTTTGGATTTGACGTGTGATGCTATTTGTACACACTTTTTTGATACTATTGATTGACATTGTGATGTGACAACTTTTAGAAAATCGACCCGCCTCTCTCTGAGTTCGGGCCTCGTGTGCGCAGGTGCGCGTGTGTGGGCTAATATAATTAGGAAGGTGGATAACCCTCACTAAAACCATAAGCTTATGGTGATTGATTGTAGCCCGCAATCCTATTTATATTATTGAATTATACTTGTTGCAATCGGTATGAGACATATTCCCAACACTCCCCCTCAAGTCCAACTAGGTATAGTTGGACTTGGACAATGACACGGATAATGCCTAATTGGGCCAACTCCCATTATGGGATGAATACTCGGGATTTTCCCTGAAACAATTACGAGGACCTTGGAAACACTCATCGAGACCTCTTGAAACAATACCCAAATTGGGCCAAACCTTCCATGGGCCAATTCACTCCAGACTTTTCTAGAAATACTCTCGGGCCTCAGACTGCCCGCTCTGATACCATATTAGGAACAAGTCTATAAGATAATATGAAGAACTTGTTGAAGGATATAAATCTCACTTGTTTAGTACAAACTAAAATGAGGCTATATATAGCCGTACAAAGTAGAAAATGTAAAAAACAAACCATTCCCAATGTTGTTCCCAAATAATAGGAACAATACTAGACTTATTCTAAGTGGCAAACCGACTAACTAACTTGACTAGATCAAAATTTGACTCCTTCAAACATCACTGACCTCTTCAAACTGAAACTGCTAGCTGGACTCATTCAATATCTGTAACAGCTTCCCCTAAGTCGAACTTGATAATAAGTTTGACTTAAATGAGCATCGAACATCATTCTTTAGCTTCAACATCCTCCCCTAAGCTGATCACTCATCAGCTTATCATCTTCCGTCTACGAGAAGCATGAGTCATCCATCCACTAGCGCAGATTCCCATTCTGTAGCTGCGGCTGTTGGTACTGCATCGACTCCTTCTGTTGTTGCGGCAACATCTTTTCATCTCTCTCTCTGCTGCTACGACAGCTTCTTCTCATCTCTCCCTCTGCTGCTGCGGCAGCTTCTTCTGATCTCAATCTTCGTCTCCACGACGAAACTCTCCTCTCTCACTATTGTTTCTTGACCAAAACTGATCTGCACATCAAATTTTCATGCCCATGCCTTGAACTCTTTGCGAAGAGTTCTTTACCTTCACATCCTTAAGTTTCCACTCGTCCTTCTGCTACAGGAATCCCAAAACAATAGTGTTTCCACAACTGCCCTGTCTACTACCCGAGACAGGTCGTTCTTCACCTTAAGATCTTTTAGTTTCAGATCTTTACTCTCCTTATCCATCTCTGTGCCGCCTTCTGCATCTACTACAAATTGTATCAGCCAACTGCACACTCTTCACATTCTCGTGCACCAGCAAGTTGCCATACTCCAAAAGTTTCTCCATAGTCATCGTCGGCTGCTCAAATGTCGGAAGAGCTTATGTAGCAGTTCTGATACGAACACTTTTCTTTACATTTTTGGAGAATCTTTAATGATGCTGATCAGCACTCTATGAAATTTCCGCTGGGTTCCAATGTAAAACCATACTGGTATTGTCCAGTCAACGTAGAGAAAGATTTTCCTTGAATTTTATCACAGTCAATAGCGTTGCGCCCACTGATCATCTCCAAAAGAACAACGCCAAATCTGTTGCGTCTGATTTTAGAGTTAGCTTGCCTCTCATGGCATATTCAGGGGCACAATATCCTTAAGTACCCATCACACGTGTTGAGACGTGAGTGTCCCCATCTGGTCCAAGTTTTGCTAGCCCAAAATCAGAGAATTTTACATTAAAGTCATTGTCCAACAATATGTTTGAAGATTTCAAATCACGATAAATGACTGGAGGATTTGCTTTGCAATGAAGATACTCAAGGCCGCGAGCGATGCCAACAACAATCTTAAATCTCGTGCTCCAACTCACAGGCTTGCGGCCAAGTTGCACATCAAACAGGTGATTCTCTAGGCTTCCCCTGGGTATGAACTCGTAAATCAAAAGCCTCTGGTCAACATCAGTGCAATAACCGACCAAGTTCACAAGGTTGGGATGGTGGGGTAGACTTAGCATGAGAACTTCCATAATGAATTCTTGATTTCCTGGAAGCCCTTCATGATTAAGTTGCTTTATTGCAACAACCGAGCCAAATTCGAGGTGACCTTTATAAACACTCCCAAGCCCCAATTTATCGATCAAATTGGCCTCCCTAAAATTCTGTGTTGCCAATGTGAGCTCCTTGAATGTGAAACTGCGAGCTGATTTTCCCTTCTGTGCGCTACCTTCCTTAACTTTCGCCATCCCCAAACTTCCTTTCTTCAAAATTTCATTATCAGTGGCATTGGCTTTTTGTTTCCAGCCAACTGAAGAGCGAGTGGACATTATGTCAGATTCAAGATCACTCTGTATTGCGTCCATTTCAAGACATCTATGCTCAGTAATCAACGTGTTACTTGATATTACTATCCAATTTCGTGATTGTGTTGAAATATGACGATAGTCAGTCAAGCATTTGCCAGATTCCTTGAGAATCTGATCAATCAGGAAGAGTCTGTAATCCATAACTTCATCATCAGATGGGCTAGAAATGTCAAATATTGTTCGAAGCAGTGTTCTAAAAGGCGAAAAACATGGCGGGGCGGCCATGGGCCGCTGGGTACCTCGGCCGCCCCGCGCATCCCTCTATTTTATCTTTTTTTATGTTAATTTTTAATTTAATATTGATTTTTTTTATTTTTAATAATTTAATAAAATATGTAATTAGTTTAAGTATCCCCACCCTTTAATAGATGGGAGCACTCTTTTATAGATGGTGCAAATGTCCCACACCGGAAGAGGAAAGGGAATTCCCCCTTCCTCTTCTATAAAATGGGGGGAGGGGTAACCTTCTTAGACTGCTCCAACAGTTCTATTGAACTGGTTTAATGGGCTTTGGGTTTTGCATTTCAAAAACTCGAAGCCCAAAGTTCAAAAAAAATTAATAAAATTAGTTCAAATTTTTTTAACTCCTGACGATCGCCCCACGCGTGATGTGGTCGATAGGGTGCCTGGGGCGGATGCCGTGACGCTTAAGGCAGCTGCCAAATTGGCGAGGCGGCCGTCGTGGCGTATGAGGCGGCCGCCCCAGTGCCGGAACCACCCTGTCACTCTAATTTGCCCAAAATCGGTGCAGCAAGGCTGTTTCGAGCGACTTTGCGGCTGCCCCGGCGCTGGGACGGTCTCCTTTTAAAAAACTGGTTCGAAGTTGGTGGGCTAAGTCATCACATATGTGGATTCAGAATTCACTCCACAACTCTGATGGCTTTGATGGGAAGCACTGTGTGAGAATTATGCAAAACAGTTGTCTCAGCTGGGATCCAATACGAAAGATAGATGCCTCATGCAGACACTGCTTCCATTCATTGTCATCTTCTAGTAACCCCTCTTGCAACACATGCTTCCTTGAATGAATCATATAAAACATTGTTTACAGTGCGTAAACTTTCAAAAGAGGATGGACCTCAGCAATAGGCGCAGATAGAATAGCTCTCCGTGATTGGGAGATGCAAAATAGATTTTACCTATTTGGAAGCCCTTTTCCCGTGGTCTACATTTGTTGTTTGCCCATACAAAATATTGGGAGAATTCTTGATATGTGTAATGTGTGTAGTCTGGATTTGCAGCATACCAAGCGAAAAACTCGATGAGTGTGGAGGAAGTTTCTTCTACCTTTGCCAACAGAGATTCCCTGGATGCATCTGGGTCGAATGATACCCGCTGCTCACCTGGTAAGTGCAGTGCCAATCGTTTAACACTTGGCAACTCTTCGTGCATGTAATGACCAAATAAGCGCCAGACTGCTTGTGTGAGTCCAATATAACACGAGTCAATATACTGCTTTATTTCATCTTCTTATTCAATAACCAATGTCGCATGATCACAACCCTTGTATATATACTTATGTATGTATTTCACACACCGGACCCCAACACAGATTTCAACATTTATGTGGCAATTGAATTTCTTCGTGAAGTACGAATTATACGGAGCAATATGTCTGATATCAATGTTACATGAACCCACACGAAATATTCTACTATCATTCCTCCATCGATATGTGGGGTACGAATCGATACTCATGGTGGTGGTACTTGCAAAAGGTCTCAGATATTTCTTTGTGCATATATTATTCTCCATACATGGGGCCAGGAGATTGTCAGCTCCACACGGGCCATGTATCATATAGTTGCTGACTGTGTCAAATAATTCGAGCCCTGTGTCCTTGTCGGGTAATTCCGCACAGACCAGTTGGTCTATTTGTGAAATGTTCGGATTTTGTAGTCATTACATGCATATGTGGCAGTCATCTTTTCTAAAATTCGATGACATAGACATGTCCAACTTTCACCTCAAATACACTAGAAACAGCGATCTCTGTCATCAAAGTTGCTCGCTTAAGCTCAAAGACGCAAGCCACTAAATCGGGTCGATCAGAAGGGTATTGGTTTGGTAATAGATTTTCAATTATTTCTCGCCAGTTTGGGTTTGTAGTCATTGTTAGAAAGATGTCGGGATGGCTGTAGAATCTTGTGATAGCCATAGAGTCTTGAAATGTCTCAAACGAATGGCGTGGTCCGCCAATGTACAATGAAGGTAAAATAAAATGCTTTCCAGTCTGTTTTGGAGCAGCATCAGCTGGAAGCAAGAGGTCTTTCAAGGCTACACACCGATCTGTACGGTTTTTTTTGTGATGGTCCTTCATGTATGATAGGCGACGTTGCTCTATTGCAGTCCATGCATCAATAACAAATTGCTGGAGTAAGTTCCCACCCCTTAGAATTGTAGAAAATTCATTTGAACGTGCGAAGAGTCTGAAACAAAAGTAGTCTATCTGAGTTAGACGCCTCGTGGAAGGGCGTCCACATGTTGTATCCCATCTCAAGAGGAGTGGGTCCCAACCCAACTCGCCCCCTGGAAATAGTAATACGTAGTGGAGTGACAAATAAGCCGGATGACACTCATTAATTCTCTGGAGGGCTGTTAGTCATTCCGAGTTGTAGAATGATATCTCTGTGGTTCGGCAATTCAGTTCCATCACCCGGTATTATAACGGCAAGTTCATCAGTAGTAGGTAAATTGTAGCGGTGCTTGTTTGTAGTTGGGACATAACGAAGGTATGCCTTGATGTCAGGTTATATAGGAGGCGAGTCTCTTAATATTTCATTTACTTGTCGATAAATACGGACAAATGGATTAAATTCGGCAAGTGTTGTTTGAATCATGCTTAGTACTTCGGCATCACATGTTGAATTTCTTGTTGCTCGTTTTTCAAGGGCCGTTTGCGGGTCATATATATACAACTATGCATAAGATGGTTCACGCCCATTTGTCGGGAGTAACGTACCGGTCTTATGACGTAATTCCCCGTGCAGGAAAAAAGTGGGTGGACCACTTCCAAGAAGTATAAGACGCTAGATTGAAGTACCGGTGCTAGTAAGAGTACTGACTGCATTGTATTCTCAGATATGATTCATGAATGATTTGAAATGTGCACCGTCCCCCGTGAATAACTCGAAAAGTGGTGCAGGTGGTTTCTCCAAACAAGGCAGTCTAATTTTTCCTTGTAGGCAGCATGAGCCAAATAAGGGGTTCCTTTTGGAAGAGTATGCCAAGTGTTCATCTAGCAAATGTAAGGCCTCGCATGAAGAACAACCAATGTTCATCTTGCCTAAGCAATGCCTTTCAATTTGAATTTGTGGAGTTGGAGTGAAGACAGGAGTTCCACCAGATATGGGCACGTTTTTCGACGAGAGTTGTCGATCCCGGTGTTCACTGCAATTTTTTGTGTTGTAGGACATGTAAGGAAACCATATTTTGGGGCATAATATTGGGAATAAATTAGTAAAAATATTTGACTGAATATGAGATCGGTTAAGTATTGTATTGGGAGTTGGAGTCTTACAGATTTTATAGGATAGTATGTTGAATGATTTGGGGTTGCATTGTTATAATAGGGATTGACGCATTGATAGAGTTATTGTTGTAATTGCTTTACATGGTTAGATGTTCAGTAAGTTAGTGTAGTTTGGGGTTGAGGATTGAAAACATACAAATCAATTTGATTCGTTTGTTTAATGTTTACACGTCAAAGAGATTTCTTATGGTCTTTCACATTTATAGCTTAATTGTGGTATCATTAGATTTGCCATATTTAGGTGTCAAAGAGAGTAGGAATTGTCACATTTATAGTGTAATTGGGGTCTCATGTCTTTTTTAATGGATAAGTGTACAAAGATTTTAGGCAGTCTATCACATTTTGTTTTATTGCTTTAATATATGAACAATTACGTTATGAGTTATTATATGGTAGACAAAAATTTAAAAGTAATAAGTCAGTTTAATTGTGTCGTGAGTTTTTTTTGTTGTTTTAGTAAAAGATAAATTACGTTATGAGTTATGTGATAGATAAGAATTATAAGCAATAAGTCATACGGTT
Organism: Pinguicula primuliflora; assembly: GCA_025802335.1. Lineage (NCBI taxonomy): Eukaryota > Viridiplantae > Streptophyta > Magnoliopsida > Lamiales > Lentibulariaceae > Pinguicula > Pinguicula primuliflora. The sequence continues at coordinate 12,915 of JAOYMZ010042314.1, read as the reverse complement.
GAATTGTAAACCCTAAAATTCATGAACGTGACGCAGTAGAGAACTTACGTTTGGTGCGTGAATTTGATGTTCTTGGAACGGCAGATGATGGTCTAATATTGCTTTGGATAACCTTACGTTTGGTGGTAAAAAATTGTATAAGTACAATAAATATGCACATTCAACAATTACACAATTCTGCTCAACACGTACCGTACGCGAGATATTATCATGAACGAATCGTCCAGTATTCCTTCTTTTACGAAGATCCACCTATAAGTGAGAATCTGGATGTTAGTAGTTGATGAAGTACAAAATGGGTATTAGCTGTAAGGTATGTGTATGTATAATCATACCGCATCGGTGACATCGGCCACATCAACCGCATCTATAACTTTTCGCTTTCCCTTGACAATGTCCATTCGTTTTAGCACAGCTGCCACACCGGCCTGATGCATGCAGACAGCATAGAATGAGATAACCATTTGGAAAGGCAATGTTTGGTGATTGATAATTACATTGTACTTGCGTCAGTTGGGTTTACTGGGTATGTTTGGTTTGGTTTGGTTTGATTCAGTTGGCCTTACGTAAGGGCGAGATTTACTGGGTATGTTTGGTTTGGTTTGATTTTTTTGCGTCAGTTGGAGTCACCATCGGTGCAAGCATATCACTATGCGTTACTGTAGTACATGGGCTATCACTTGGAATGGTAGGTAATGAAGCGAGTACTTGCGAGCTTTCATGGTCATGCATTACGATACTGACTTCTCGTGTTGTAGTTGTAGGATGAGCAACCTGACGGATATATTAGCATGCATGCGCACAACATGATTAAATTTGAATGACTAATTGGATGGTTAATCTCTAATGAGTGGTTGTATTAAAGTAAAAAAATACATACTGTATGGTTATCGTGGTGCATTTCCAAATTGTTTGATATTGGAGTGAGAATATAATTGCTGGATTCCTGTTACAGGAATAAAAAAATCATGTACAATGTATATTGAAGATGAAATGAATACAATATTAAAATAAAATTACAAATTTTGATTTCATGAATAAAATAAATTAAAAAATGAATTGTACACAATTCTTTATAAGAGAAATGCTAAACATACATATATATACATATATTTTAATATTTATACATTAAGTTTTGACTTATATATATAATTTTTTTTGGTAGGTGACTTATATACATAATTAAATACAAAATTAGTGAGTAAATGTACCATTGTCTTTATTGCACATTGAGCAATTTTTTCATATATCGAACTTACCATGTCTAATTTATCATACAGTATTGAAATATATTTCGGCATACGAAAACCAATTGAGTACTCAACTTTCCACCTATGTTCAATGGCTCTTCAATGCGTTTTAATAGGTCTTTGCAATGAATGTGGCAAGACCTCATAAAGTGGGTGAAAGTATGGGAGTAAATTATGATGTAATGAATCTATCTTGGTTTATTGCGGAATACAATTTAAAGGTCGAATATATAAAATATTCTATGTTAAAATCGTAATATCCGCATAAAAGGTATATATATGGGATTAGCACGTAGTGCGATAGCTCCGGACCCGTTGTGTTCTTGTGTGCACCCCCATGAGATTGGAGGGTTTGCTTTGAGGAGTAAAAATGATGAGAGAACTAAGGTTTGAAGGAAAAATGGGTTTCTTTTTTCTCAAATTTCATGCATTGATGACGGGATTAATCCTATAGACCGCTTGGGATTTTATCGTGTGTGTTGTGGAACTTTAAAATTCTCTATCGGTTGAATTTTTCAGAGAGGGTTTCCACTGAGCTAGGGATTTTTTATTTTATTTTTTGAGGACGGAGATTGAAGGGCAAACTATAAAATTCTTTCGTGAGCTTTACTTGTTTTGGATTGTAGTTTCGTGATTGCAGATATTTTGTATTCTGTGTATACCCTTGTTTTATCAAGGGTTTAGAAACAAAAGCTTAGTCTTTAATGTTCTGAAGCACTTGCTTTTGGCACCGATTTGCAGTGAGACATCAAATAAGGAATTTAAAGGTTTCTGGTTCGAGGAAATGCTTAGGCGTCATTTCTGCAGTTGGTAACCAAGTTGAATCGGTGGTGGGTAATGCTCTTTGGTTCGCCAATTTAGGAAATTGTGTGAAAAGGTTGCTTCTTCTCCTTCTTTATCTTGTGGCTATATTGTTGACTTTAGCTTGGACACTTGAATTTTTGTTTTGTCCAATATTGATTATACCTCTTAAGTGAAGAGTGTGCACTAGAAGCTGATCCCTTATGAGTAGGAGAGTCCGGAGGAGGGTTGCCAAGAGGGAAAAGCAGAATTTGGATTGCTTTGACACTGATGAGAATTCGAATTTGGATGAGAAAGCTATACTTGACTGGAAAAGGTTACCAGATGATACGATAATCCAACTATTCTCATGTCTGAACTATCGGGACCGAGCTAGCTTGTCATCTACCTGTTGCGCATGGAGAGCTCTAGGTAAATCTCCATGTCTTTGGAAGATGTTAGATCTCCGGTCTCACAAGTGCGATGCTGCTACTGCAGCACTACTTGCTCAACGGTGCGAATATCTTCAGAAGATTCGATTTCGTGGTCCTGAATCTGTTGAGGCTATTCTAAAGCTTCGAGCTACAAATTTACAGGAGTTGAGTGGTGATGGCTGCAGGGAAATGGGTGATGCTATGCTCTCTGTGCTTGTGTCTCGGCATGAAGCGCTGGAATGCCTCATGATTGGGCCTGATTTTTGTGAAAAACTCAGCAGTGATGCTATAAAAGCAATTGGCATCTGTTGTCCAAAGCTTCAGAAACTTAGGCTATCAGGTATTCGTGAAGTAGATTCAAGTGCAATCAATGCTTTGGCGAAGAATTGCCAAAACTTGGTAGACCTTGGGTTTATTGACTGTCGGGTAGTTGATGAAACAGCCCTGGGAGATGTTTCATCACTTCGTTTCCTCTCTGTTGCGGGGACAACAAATATCAACTGGAATGTGGCATTACAACAATGGAGTAAGCTTCAACATCTGATAGGATTGGATGTTTCTAGAACTGATATTACTCCCCTTGCTGTTTCCAGATATTTGGCATCCTCTGGATCTTTGAAGGTCTTATGTGCCTTGAACTGTCCATTACTAGAGGAGGACGCCAGCTTTGTCTCCAATAAAAATCACAAAGGTAATGTACTACTAGCTGTCTTCACTGACATTCTTCAGGGAGTAGCTACTCTATTCGTCGACCACCATCCAAGTAACACCAGGAATGTCTTCCTGGAGTGGAGGAATCAGAAAGTGCAAGATGGGAGAATGAATGAATTACTAAATTGGCTTGAATGGATCATTTCCAGTTCGCTCCTACGTGTTTCTGAGAGCAATCCTCCTGGTATGGATAGTTTCTGGCTCAATCAGGGAGCCAATTTGTTACTTAGTTTCATGCAAAGTTCCCAGGAGGAAGTCCAAGAACGAGCAGCTACAGCACTTGCAACATTTGTTGTAATTGATGATGAAAATGCCAGTATTGACACTGGAAGAGCTGAAGCGGTCATTCGGGATGGTGGTATACATTTTCTGCTTAATCTGGCGCGGACGTGGCAAGAGGGGCTTCAATCAGAGGCTGCAAAGGCAAGATATTGTTATTTGATCATTTCATGTTATTTTAAAAATAGAAGTGTGAAGGGTTTATATGATAGCCTTATGCACATTTGAACCCAGTACTTATTGTTTATTGTCGGAGAGATTTTTGTTCAATACTATGTCTCCCCACACTAAGTATCAACAGTTGCAATTCACATAAAAAATAAAACTTGGATAAATCTCCAGTGGGGGTGATGATTATCCAATATCCATTTTATTGTTCGCAGGCCATAGCAAACTTATCAGTGAATGCCAATGTTGCAAAAACCGTGGCAGAAGAAGGAGGCATAAGTATTCTTGTAAATCTTGCTCGGTCAATGAACAGACAGGTTGCCGAAGAAGCTGCTGGAGGATTGTGGAACCTCTCTGTTGGTGATGACCACAAGGTTTACTTTCTTACTTTCTTCTACAATTCATAACCATATTTTCCATAGCAACCTTCTCTCTTTGAATTTGACCGTAAGATTCCTGTTCTAGGGTGCCATTGCCCAGGCTGGCGGTGTAAAAGCTTTAGTGGACCTTATCTTCAAATGGTCAAGGTCTGGTGGGGGTGAAGGAGTGCTGGTATGACCCGCTAGCGTCAATATTCTTTTGTCCCTTGTGTTCATGCTTTGATGGTGCATGCTGTCATAGATCTGGAAGTTAGCTGATCATACATTCTCAAGTATGAAGTTTTGAATGTTCAAATTTCAGGAACGTGCTGCTGGTGCATTGGCAAATTTAGCAGCTGATTATATGTGCAGCATAGAAGTCACGGTTGTCGGAGGGGTGAATGCATTAGTTAAACTAGCTCGCTGGTCTAAAGTTGAAGGTGTACAAGAGCAGGTGGTATTCTCTCACGTCTTAATTCATCTATAGGTCAGAAGAATGTGCATGTTTCTAGCTCCGCCAGTTATGGATTGGTTGAAAAAACTAATTTGGTTTATTCTCATGCCGAAAGATGTATTTCTATCTCGTTTCTGAATTCATAATTTTTTTTCCTTGAGGAGCTTACTCGTGCTTTCTATCCTTTAACCACCATGTCATTTCAAAAGAAATGGATGAATCAACTTTCATAGTAGCCTTTTCTATGGAGCGACTTCTAATACCTTGAACAATATGGAAAGTTCTGAACCAACAAGCAGGCTCTTACTATTACGACTTCATCATTCAGGCAGCTCGGGCGTTGGCGAATTTGGCTGCTCATGGAGATAGCAATAACAACAATGTCATAGTCGGACAAGAGGAGGGGGCTCTTGAAGCACTTGTGCAACTTACTCTTTCCCCTCATGATGGAGTCAAGTAATAGTTTTGCTGAAGTTCCTATTTTCAAGTCAGCTATCAACGTTTTTCCGAGAAAGTTGTTCAGTGCTGTTTCACACGGTATTTGGATGATATTGGTGGCTTATGAGAATGAAAAGTAGACTACTGGTTCATGTGCAGGCAAGAAGCTGCTAGCGCAATATGGAATTTATCGTTTGATGACAGGAATCGAGAAGCTATTGCAATGGCAGGTGGAGTCGGTGCATTGGTATGGGTACTATTTATATTCCATTTTTCGATCATTGTTGAGTGATTTTTAGAAGGTACTAGGCACTTAAAAAGGTTGCATGAGAATCCAACCTCCAACCCAATTTATTTAGTTATTTATTTCATAAAACACATAGTTCTTGCTGCTTTTTCCTTTCTTTCTTTTGTTAAAGTGTAAGCAAATGGAGTGGAGGCTATATACATTTTTTAATTTTGTTTTTTACTAGTGATATTCCAGCTAGCTTGAAGCTTCGATGTCTTTGTGTTTTTAGGTTGCTCTAGCGATGTCGTGCTCGAGTGCCTCTCATGGCCTGCAAGAGAGGGCTGCAGGTGCTCTCTGGGGATTGTCAGTTTCAGAAGCAAATAGGTGAGACTGCATATTGGGATTGCCCTGAGAAAATTTCTGCTAATAGAATGACTCTCGTGTTGGCTGATGTATTAGCTTCCATGAATGCTACTATTTATGTATGCTTGTTCATGCTCATTTATGCCGATATTTACTATTCACGATTCATATCCTAAAATTACAGATGAATCACTTATGCTTCATTAGTTGCCGGATCGTTGGCTTATTAGTTATTTGAATCTTACGATTCGGGATTCAAATATTACGATTCACGATTCAAATATCAATGTTAAACTTTGGTAATTCTTTATTTATAATATTTTATTGCAAAATATTTATTTTAACATTTTTAAAATTATGATAGAATCAATACGATTTACGATCGATTCACCATTTGAATCGCTATTCGACATGATTGGCTTCCTTTGGTTATAGCTTCAACTGAGTTTTGCTATTCTTATATTCATGTTTATGATTGATCACAGCATTGCTATTGGGCGAGAAGGAGGTGTGGCACCACTATTATTATTGGCACGATCCGTCGCTGTGGTAACCTTATGAACATCTGTTTGGTCACTTGGATTTAGTTTATTATCCCAATCTTTGGAGAGAGAAACAAAGAACTAGAATTCGTCTTGATATACACGATTTGCATGGTATTCCAAAAAGATAGAAAAGACCGATTCTCTATGCCCTCCTTGTTAACAAATAAAGAAATGGATGAGCTATCATCATTTGTTGAGATCTATTGTGACAGATGAAACTGAGATGCTGTGGTGGCATTAATTGATCTTTGGTATATGCACCGACTTTCAGGATGTGCACGAGACTGCTTCTGGAGCTCTTTGGAATCTTGCTTTCGATCCTGGTAATGCACTCCGAATTGTGGAGGAAGGAGGAGTTCCAACACTAGTCCAGATTTGCTCTTCGTCTGTGTCGAAAATGGCACGCTTTATGTCTGCATTGGCACTTGCCTACATGTTTGATGGAAGGTACCCAACTAACATAACTGACATGTCTGTAGAAATAATGAAATATGAGCAAATAAATTGTGCGTGTAGAATGGATGAAAGTACCTTTGTGGGAACATCGACAGAAAGCACTTCCAAGAACGTTAACTTGGATAGCCTTAGGAGAACGGCTATGAAACACATCGAAGCTTTTGTGATGTCGTTTTCGGATTCTCAAGCATTTAGTGCTGCTGCTGCATCATCAGCCCCCGCAGCACTTGCACAAATAACAGAATCTGCTCGAATTCAAGAAGCAGGCCATCTCAGATGCAGGTTCTCTCTCTATGCCTCTCTAGGCTCTATCCATATGAAATAGTATTGTAATTGTTGGGAGAATGAAAACAATAACTATAGGGGCTTGATGTATTGGGTAACCTTTTTCATTATTATAATCTCTAACCCTTTTCTCACCCTTGTTCCGGCTGCGTGTTCTTACTCATGACCAGCGGTGCTGAGATTGGAAGGTTCATTGCAATGCTGCGAAACCCGTCGCCCACCCTCAAGGGATGTGCCGCATTCGCTCTCCTTCAGGTATATCCTTTATTTCCTTTTCCCAAAATCTGAAAATCATAACCAACATGTTATATCATTGCCTCTCTATATCTATATATATATATGAACTTCAGTTTACAATCCCGGGTGGTCGGCACACTATTCTCCATGTGAGGCTTCTCCAAAACCCTGGAGCTTTGCGGGTTTTGCGATCAGCAGCTGCTGCAGCAGGTGCGCCCATTGAAGCCAAAATCTTTACCCGCATTGTACTTCGAAACCTGGAGCAGCATCAGCACCTAACTGAATGCTCAGTCTCAAAACTCTAAATGCTGATTTCTCACGAATTTTCCATCTACCCCCAACTATTGTCCTTTGGTTTGGGTTTGCCTCGTAAGAAGGAAAAGGAACAAGAAGAAAGTTCCTAAATGGCCAAGCAACTGCATAATGTAATTTTGATGTACAAAAGAGTCCCCCTTCTCTTCTCTTTTCTTTTCTTAAATAGCAGCTTTTGTTACAATAAACTGCTAAAAGTGGGAACAAAGTTGCTATCTATGCTAATAGTATCATTTCACAATCTTACAAACTCCAGTGGGAATCATTCTCTTCATTGAGCATACAGGTTGAGGGTCGTCTTCATCAGTCGCCTCGTTCTCGACCATCTTCCATCAGAGATCTCCGACAGCCTTTGTTGGGCGGCGGTTCCATTTTCGAACAGGTACGGTAGAACGTGTTGTTTCATGTCCTCGTAGGATATCTCCAGATGACCACCGGAGACATTGACAAATTTCACTTTCCCGTCTTCATCCATCGTTTTCAAACCGATCCAATCCTCGGTGTACAGCTTCGTCTGCAAAGATTTTTACCAGGATCTTCTGAATGCGCCATTAATGGGTCAGTGGTTTAAAGGTTCAGGGTTTACCTCTGATGCAGGCAAAATCTTGTCCCACGAGCCATCTGGGAAGAAACCAAACCAAGAAGTCTCTCTGGGGACGAGAACACCGTCCTGCTCGAACTGATATTACATGAGAAAACATTAAGAATTCAGTTTAGAAACAGATCTGTCAAGAAAGACAAGAATTTTTTTTCCAGTGCCGAACTTACGGTGAAAAATTGGTACGGTGTCGAAAAATTGGTACGGTGCCGAAATCTATTCTTTGCCGTCGGATCTATGTTTGAACATTCGACGGCCGAGATTAGATTTCGGCACGGTAAATTCGGCACGAAAAAAATTGGAAAGACAATGAGTGTTGAATTGAATACTTTGATAAGTACTAAGTTGTCCAAACTTGAAAATCTCTCCTTGTAAGTAGAGTTCTTATATACTTCATTGTTAAGCTTAGGGAGGAATCTGCATCCTTTTTTATAATTTTCCATGTCCTGACACAAGAGGACAACATAAGAATGAAAAAGGGCAGAAAGGAGTGTAGTTCTGGATATGGAGTGCAAGGATTTACTCACAGTTGGAATTTTGACAAAACCAGCAGGTGCTAAATGCTCCTGCATCAAGTGGGAAACAAGAAATTAAGAGGTTTTTAAATGTAGTGTTGCTACTTAAGAGTTGGTTTAAGAGGATTTGTTAGTGTAGTAAAAATAAAATTCAACCTGAACAAAGTCACTGTAGACTGCCAACCCTATCAAGAAGTCTATTAGAGTGCAAATCACAGCAGACTGGCAAACCACAACAGAGAAAAATTGAAGTCAAAAGTACATCAGAAGCAAAGGACTTGAATAAAGAGTTTTTTTCTGCTCCCGAATGCTACGGTACCGAATTCTAATCTGAACCGTTTGAATCAAAATTTGATCGTTCAGATCAAATGACTCACCTTGCAGAAGGGAATAGCTGCAATTCCGGCATGCGGGCCTGCCAGAGAGATAAGATTTTTCACCTGTGAAAAAAGTTAAGAACAAGGATGAAGTAGATGTGAGCTTTGTAATCCAAATGAATCCTTGAATCTGAGACTAGAAGTACACCAACTTACAGGAGGTGCATCGTCACAGAACTCAATGACTCCTCTGCTGACAATATTACCCTGAAAGGTGATGCATTTGCGGTCAACTATCAGATGAAACGGTAAACGCAGCATGAAGAAACAGATGTTTCACCTGTGAGAGACCGATTATGTTGTAACCTTCCTTGAGTTCAGCCATTTTCTTCACCTGCAATTTCGAAGGTATTCAGTGATGACTTGAACTAAGTTGATGAAGAAGAAACCAAAATGGTACCTTCTCACAAGCAATGGCTGTCTATACCATGGTAACCAAAAAGCTGTATTAGTAGTGGTTCAGAGTTCAAGTCCATATGAACCAGGGTTATCCAAAACAGAAGAGTAAAAACCTGTTTGGAAAATGGCATGGTCCAAGAATCCCTAGCACCATTCCCAATTTCACTAAAGAAAAGCAGAAATGTCAAGCAATCATTAGACAAAGAAACCAAAACTATATCAACAAGTTCTGGTAAAAATATAATATAAAGAGGTTACATGACAATTACAGGCCTTTTCATATGTGTCTATATCTTATAGGATTTATAATCCCTTATTTACTCAGTTGTTGTACGAGGTGATATATGCTGCCACACTCTTTCTTAATTTTATTAGGAAGGTGGACTAAGCTCATTAAAACCATAAGCTTATGTATCCCACAATTTTACTTATATTAGTCCCTTGTGATTTATCAAAACAATGCGGGACAAATTCCCAATAATCATGAGGTGACCATGTAGATGTTTTCCACCATTTCATCTATTCAATAAAATCCTTATTTCGTTAAAAATTTGTACAGTAGAGCATACATGCAGTATCCTGGTGAACCAGACCAATTACTTAAAAGATTGGTGAAGCGTGCAACTCCTTTGTTCCTACACTGGTCGGCAACTCCTGCATCATAATTTGGAATAAGAAAAGCAAGCCATATCCAGATTCTTAGCCAAGTATATGTTCAGTCGGTCAATCTTTGCAATATCATGAATTTCAAAAGGTCCTATCCTGAAAGAAACTCAGAAAATTTAGTGAGACAAGCATGTAAAATAAGTTGATTTAGATAGTCAGCTATAGCGTATCATTCATTCCTTACAGAGAATCTGGGGCACGGGACATGTGAATCTAGATGCTGATTAATAGCTCTATCACCCCCCCTAGCAGTAAAAATACAGTGATTTACCATCCGAAATCACTGTATTGGCAAAAGCCAAAAGGGAATTCGAAAAAAGGTCCATTACCATCATTAGGAAAAATACATCAGATCTATATGTTAACAGGATAAAGTCGAAGCCCAATATAATGGAGCAGTCAAAAGCTCACAGAGCTACTCTGGGCACTACCAAAATATCATCTTGTACAAGAAAACAAGAAGCTCCCTCCAACAGCCAATAGCAGAAAGAGCACAAGAAAGTGGAATAGCAAAGCTACTGTGGCTAAAATGAAGCATCAGGAGCCATTACCATGAAAGACAACAAAAGGAATTGAAAGAGCAGTTCTTGAGAGGAGAGACAGTACGAATACTGAACAGATGGTGGATGATACTATCAACGAAACTTTGAAAGAGGCCATTTTCAGACAATTCTGGGTAGCAAATTTCAATGGCCCTCCCTTATCCTCAGCTCAAGACAATATGTGGGTGCTTTAGTTTTTTCCTTTTCTTTTAAAGGAAAACGGAGCTTGAAGTATGAGACATGGAAACCAGAAACGTGGGGGGGAGGACTTGAAAAAAACGAACGGTGATCAACTGTTATGAACATTCAAGAAACTGCTATTTTTTGTTGGCATAATTGCAGTTTGACTTGTCCTGGGAAATAATAGTCTCAACTCTCAATTTGTTCCAAAATTTCTAAAAACTAAAATTGTGTTAGTGTCGTTTATCTATTTTTCTTTTCATTGTGGCCTATGAACTATTTAATTTTATTTAATTAATTAACGATAAAGGATATATTAATATCCATCCATCATCTAGATTCTAGACTCTTGAAGAACAGTAGATGAATATATAATTCTAAATAAAATGTATTATTTTAATTTTAATTCATTTATTGGAGTTTTCTTTTTGTGGAGACCCATATCCTTCTGATCAATTCACACTCTTAATATTTGTCGTTGTATTTTCGACTTAAATTAAATTAGTCATTTAAAAAATACTTACAACCAATTTTTATCTGAAGCATCAAATAAAAATACAACTATTGATATTAGAAGTCCGAAAATTTTCCAATACAAGAGGTTAAATCCAGATTAAAATTTCTTATGTACAGACTTGTATTTATATCTGCAGGATTGGAATCAAATGATCCAAATTGACCGGGTCAAAATGACGAACTGGGTCAATTCGAAAACTCACGAACATGTTGGATTGATTTAGATCGTCTGATTTCAATCCTATAGATAGAAACCCAAATCTGTATATAAGGAATTTTAATTTGGACGTAACATTCTGGACTGAAAATTTCTGTTACAAGTCTGGGTAGGTTTGTACAATAACATTCTATACTCGATGAGAATATACTCGATGAAGATGGAGCTTATGCTAGTCTTTTCAGTGATCTCTACAAACTAACGACCTCAAGGAATAGTACAGTGCTGCAAGCAAGAGAAAATCCTGAGAATCATGCAGATAATATCACATTGTCTTTGCAGTTCGGCAGGCCATTAAGATCATGGGAGAATGACTGATATCAGCAGCTGCAATTGCATGTATCTCGCTATGCACTAGACTCCACACGGATAGACAGTTGAGAGTGGACGGCGGACAATACTGGTAAATACACGATGGCTTCAGCATATGATATTTTGCCGACTCAAGCACCCATTGTCCAGATGCAAAAACAGAGCGTATCTATCAGAAGCATGGAATCAATTGGCACCCCTCAGAATTCAAGTGTTTACATGGCGAGTACTCCAGCTTCGCATTGCAACAATGGGTAAACTAAAGGTGTGAGGAGTCTTGGCCTCTGAAGCTGAAAGGCACTGTGTGTGGTGTGCATTAGAGGAGGAAAGCATCGACCATCTTCTCTGTAATTGTGCTCATGCTGCATAAGTGTGGAATGAAACTGAAAGATGGATGGATACCACAGTGCAGCCTCAGTATAGGTACAACAACATTTTTTCTATTTCACCAGTGCATTCAAAGGTAGACTGTGGAAACGGATCGACCATGTAACATGGCAAGCAACCATTTGGTACTTATGGAAGGAGAGAAATTACGTACGCTTCGAACAAGATGGAATGGAGAATGTTGTCGAGATCATTAAGATGTAAATTTGGTTCTGGATTGATTCTAGAAAACTCCTGCCGCCAGTCGCAACAATGAATGATTGAATGCGCACCCCAATAGCAATGTTTATCTTATGAGGCTACTTACTGTTTTATAGGGATACAAATCAATTAGTTCTCTATTTTAGATGGACGACTGTGTAAATAATTTTCTTTACAGTTTGAATGGAAGTTCAAATACCCAAAAAAAAAATACTCGATGAGAATAAAATTCCATTTATTGTATTGTAAATTCCGTTTCGGTCAGTATAAACATATTATATCATTCTTATCGGAGAAAGAATATGGAATTATCGGATTTCTTTCATCTTTCTGACCAATATTTCTGAGAAATGACAGCGAGTCAAACTAAATATACAGTTTGAAACCAAATAACGATGTAATCCGAGGCAATCGACAACTCACGCACTGGAAAAAGCTCTTCATCACATTCACTCCATATTTCGTTGTTTCGTAAGGTAAATCCAACAAATTTGACTCTGGATACCATCAGATGCGAGGAAGCGTTTTGCCCTGACCGGCGGTTAACCTTGAATACTGCACCGACAACATAGAATCGATAGAGGTACCTTGGCTGATATTCATTAGTTTCCTCTTAATGCTATTGATTGTTGTTCCGGAAACGCAGATCGATTACTATCTGATTTTTACTGATTTTGCTTCGTTGGGGTTTGGGGAAAGAGTGAA
>JAOYMZ010042303.1:0-15070 GCA_025802335.1 Pinguicula primuliflora | reverse complement strand
TTGGACATCAAACGAACTAAAATGTTAATATCCAGAGAATAACAGTGCAGTATAGCGCCTATGTTTGAAGCCTAAAGGAGCAGAACAGGAATGGAGCTGTATTCATTAATCTGAAATGCTACGCGGACAAACGTGGAAACCGAAAATTGGGACCGAAATGGGCAAAAAGACGAAACTACCCCTAGCCCTGACAGTATTTCTGTGCTAAGTAAGAGGCAATTTCATCATTTCGCCCCATTTCGGTTTAAAATACGGTTGGGTTCGAGCTGCCTAGCATCACTCTTCATTAATGCATGTCGGCCTGAAAAGGATACACACAAACACAATAGCTGATTACTGTGACAGAATTCGCCTCATAGAACTAAGATCACCGAATCTCCCAGCATCCCATGAGAATTTAATAGTAATGAATATATACAACAGCTCAATGTAGCCATATTCTTCAGGACATTGAAGTTATAATGGACATTGTATTGTAAGCTATAACAATGACCAACACTCCCAAAGATTCTCATCTCCAGGAAACCATATAATTAGTAGTTCCACTTATGCAGGATGAATTTGCTACGGGGTTCAACCTGATGCGCTTGCAGCTATCTCTTGACTTTCCCCTTGATCTTCCTTCGAAAATTCTTCAAGTATCTGGCGCTGTCTTTCCGTCAAGTCTCTGATGCAAGTTGAAAATGAAAAAAAAAAACTCGGTCAAACAGTTGTAGCCTGTGGATTAGCTACCACCAGAATTGATTGCATCTTTAAACAGTAGAAGACGAGCAAATTCACAGTACACAAGTCCAATCAAATGCTTTCGATTTCGCACAGTTTTCCGATATTAAATGTTGTGGCTCGAGTGTGAAAAGAAGTTGTACATTCAACAAGAAACGCCTGTGAGAAGGGGTTGAAGAAAAACTGAATCTTGTTAACAAGGCACTTACGATGGGATCTTGACATTAAAGTGAACAAACTCATCTCCAAATGAGTTCGAGTTTCTCAATTTGACACCTGCGCCAGAAATAAGGGAACAGATCAACCAAAAATCTATCATATCGAGATGTTTTAACAGAAGGTAAAAATACCGCAACATATGTAAATACTCAACTCGCTGGAGCTTCTTGAAGTTAATTACTTCGATAATGCCAATTAATCGAAGGTTTCTTTTAAAACAAATATCCATGGGACCAAAACATATAATGCCAATTAATTGAAATATAGCATATATCTGAAACTGTAACCTTTCATGATCTTCCTTTTATACAGATCATATTCAGAGATCTGCTTAAGCTTTTTTTCCTTCATATATAACTACTTTCTTGCAAGCAGAAAGATAAATGCATGTCTACATCAATATACAATCAAGAATATAAGTTTCTAGCAATGGCCTTCTCTATGAACTTTGACCCAGTCATTAGCATTACTCATTATAATTACCTTTTTTCCTCAAGACAACCTTTTGTCCAGGTTGAGTGCCTGGTCTCACCTACAGACCATACAAATAGAAAACGTGCTTAAGCCGGAGAACATCCTACTTATTGTACGACAGTATCTAGCCCAATTATTTTACACGGAATTCATTTGTCAAAATGTAATTTTCAGGCTGACCTTAACAACAACATCCCCGGTCAAAGTGGGAACCTGTATTGTTCCACCCAAAATAGCCTGCAAAAAATGTAAGAGAATGTGAACTAGGCAAATTAACGTTAAGAGTTACTCCAATCTGTTTTAAAGTTAAAAATGCTGTAATCTACTTAGTTGCGTGTATAATCAAGCAACGGCATTTATTTAATACAATCAATACACCCATCCATTCCAATATCATGTCATTCCCAGTTATTGTTATCTTTGAGATTTTAGAATCCATTACATTAAAAGTATTACCTGCGAGATGCTTAGTATAGCATCAACGTGGATGTGAGCCCCTTCCCTACGGAACACAGGATCATCTCTGACCTGCAAAAATATATCCACCACATTTTAGTGCCACATATTAATTCAAACTATGTCTACCAGCGGCGTAGAAAATTAGATGTAATTTAGCCGGCCAAGCAACCTTAATATCAACATAGAGATCACCCGGAGCACTTCCACCAGGATCGGCTCCACCATTTCTGGGAAGCTTAATAGTTTCATTATTGTCGATTCCTGTAGAGGAATAAAGAAACCATACTCAATGATGATTAACTATAAAAGGGACTAATAAAGTTCAAGAATCCATAAGAACACGTGGAGTTCACACGTTTTGTTCACAAATTTCAGATACCCCAGCATCCTACCATCAAAAAAGGAAAGAAGAAAAATAATCTGAAAAATGCATAATGTATTGCAGACGTGGCATGCTACCAACTATCAGAAAAAGGTTTCAAAACATCAAAAAAATGATCTTAAGGTTATCTCCAGAACAAAGCCAAGAATTCATGAAATATAGCCAGGATATAAGACACTTTAACCACTCATCAAGCTAAATCGAATATTCCATCTAAACAATTTTAACCTACCGGCCTACTTGGCTCGGGATGAGTGTGCAGGATGCCATACAAACCAACTAATAAAGTAGATGTGGACTACTCTCATTAAAATTAACTTATATTACGGTGTTAAGCTCGTGTGGGATATCTCTAACACCCTCCGCCACTAAGGAAGACGATGGTCTGACATGAAAATCAAGAGTTGTACATTTATTCAAAACTCAATTTATTATTGTAAGTTGTGGAAAGCTATATGCAATGTTTAACAAGCACAGTGAATAATCAACGGAGACTAAATTATAAAGGAAAGACAACTGAACAAAATTACAATGATATTTGAAAGTACCTGCTACAATGTTCAATTTCACTGTTTTCGACCCTTTCATTACCCGCTTACCCTTGCAAGTCTTGCAAAAGCTCTGTTGGCAACAGGAGAAATGTGTGTATATTATCTCATCAATCTCGTCAAGAATGCTTCACCAAACCACAATCTTAACTAACTCAGAGAAAAAGTATTTTATTTTCTATACAACAACCCAAAAACAGTGAAAAGTAAAGTATCCGCAAGAACTTTTTGTGAATATATTGTTAGATATCAGATATAAATGGTTAGTAAAAATATGTAAAAAAAAAACAGCTGATTTGAGGAAAGAAGAATAAAAAAGAAGCAAGGCTGGCACCAGAGAGAAAAAAAAAAGGCTGGCACCAGAGACTCCAGATGTAAATGGTTACTAGATTCATTTCACTTTTCATTCAATTTGCAATAAAAGTAACCAATATAGATCTCAATTACCCATCCACTTTCCTTTCAATTACGTCCCATACCCCGCAAACGAAAATATGTAATCACTGCAAACGACATCACACAAGGACCATGCATACTAAAATATGCTGCCAATAAAATAATTTTCGGCTACATAAGCTAAAAAATAAGGAACACATCGACAGGAATCCATAAATTACCATACTTTAACAATCTTCCCTTCTCCGCCACAATGCGGACAAGTCACTTGAAGGATGAAGGGACCACTTTGTGAGTTAATCTACAAAGCAAAACCAAGATGTTATAATGCTTTCATCGGCCCAAACGGGGAATGACATGGTAGTAACGTCAAGGTATTCACCCTGCCAGAGCCTCTACAACGTTTACAAGTTTCAGGCCTTGTCCCTGGAGGAACACCAGATCCGCCTTACAAAATAACGAAAAATCAAATACCACACAGAACTTCAATATGGCAAAGCATCAAGGACAACGCCTGAGATAGTAAACTAGGTATTCTGGTTATGCAAATTACAACAACTCAATGAGAAATTGCACCTATAACAAATATCTACAAGATTTTATTTAGTTTATTCGCCAAAAGCATTGCATTACCACAAGTATCACAAGCTAAATCAGTCATGATTGAGATTGTTTTTATGCATCCCTGGATAGCTTCCATAAATGAAAGTTCAACCGAAACCTGCGTGCAACATCCGAAATGCGATAATTCAGTAAAACCACTAATTTCATAATGTGATATATAAATGGAAACTAAACCTTAACATCTTCTCCACCGAGGTCTCTGTTGAATATCTGATCTCCAAGGATTCCATGATGCAGAAGAAAAAATGATTAGCCAGTCAAATATTGTCAGTGGTTGAAACAAGAGTAACAAAAGAAAACAGAAATATGATAATAGCCATCAATAACAGTATTGTTTAAGTAGAAAAGCCAATCAACCCAGAAGCTGGTAGTCACGGACGTGATGCACACGCACCAGAGACTTATTTTGCAGGACTGTTCATGGATCTAACGTTAATGGGACACACCTGTACAGGATGCCCCTCCCTTTAAATTCTATGCACAGACAAGAATCGACCCAAATTCAATTTTCTCATGCCGAAAGCAGATCACCCCACTTTATGTCACCACCGACCCACATGTCACCTTCTAAATAAACAATAGTTATTGTATTCTTCCTGTGAGTTTAGAGATCCCAAAAGCACACAAGAAAGAAGCTTAGTTGATAATCTGTTCTCATTTCGTTGCGGGCCTACAATCAACACAAGTTCTAACTCTAGGAAGCAACAGTTCTTCAGTTTTTAGAAGCAAGAGAACTACAGTTTCTAGTTAATTGACCCAAGATCATCATGCCTTTGTCTTTAGCCACTAGCAATCACTGTGTACCACAAATCCGAAGCAGCTCCTCCAATATCATTCCATATATTATAACGGAGTAATCTTAGTTCTATCATTCCTTCCTTAATTTGGTTTCATGATATATGATAAGAAATAATCATAAGAGGCCACTGAAGAAATTGAAAGGGATGTGGAGACAAGGTTCAAGAAAAATCGTAGAAATTGACTGATAAACAGAAGAGGTAATCTCATCACATGCTTACATTTCCGCTAGTAAATAAGTCTTCAAAAGGATTAAAGCCAGCTCCAAATGGGCTAAACCCAGAACCTTCACCACTTTCTGCCCGTTCATAGGCATCGTGACCAATCTGTTAGAGTAATATGTTCAGAAAAAGTACTCAAAAAAATGAAAGTTGCCTTATCTTGAAATATTAAATAACATTCTGATGTCACAAAACTCAAAAGAAAAAATGAGATGTGATCATTATCTTCATAATCCAGAAAAGATATCCACGACAATACCAGAGAGAACTAGCTTCCAATAAATAATGGCCAATCCTCGATAGAAGTCTAAATCGGTAAAACTGCTCCTGTAACTTAATTACAATTTTGAAGAGACTGATGATTTTAAGATATGCCACCAAATGGAGATAATAGAGCCGGCAATTATGTACAATATCAGTTGCAAACAGAAGATAAATCGATTTTTATTTCTACTGCAATTTTAATGGTCACAGTTGTTGATAGGAGGTAAGGGTAGAGGAAGAATAGAGTAGCCCATAAAAAATTTCACTGGGTTAGATTAGAAGCCAGTTGTTTTATCCGTTACAAGTGCATAGGTAAGACCTGCTGACTAGCATACTTGTAACTTCTCAGACATAATTTTCTGCATGTCGATAATAGGTGCTTTCTACCTACACACCTGATCATATTGCTGCCTTTTCTCTTCGTCTTTCAAGAGCTGCAGAAAAGTGGGTCATTAGATAAGAATAGACACAGAAAACGTCTGAAAGTAGTACTGCAAAAATCCTAACACCTCCTCAGTCCTCAGGATGTACCTCATATGCCTTCTGAACTTCTTGGAATTTTTTTTCAGCCTCCGGATCATCTTTATTCGTGTCAGGATGTAACTTCTTTGCAAGCTGCAGAACCAATAAAACTGTATAAAAAGTGAAAGGGACTTGAAAATCGCATGCATGTGCATTGTTTACTACCCCATAGTAAGCTTTCTTGATTTCGGAAGCATTTGCAGCTTTATCGACCCCGAGGACATCGTAATAATCTCTCAGCAATTGACCTAACCAGCGAATACAAACAAAAGAACAGCAGAAATGAGAGAAGAAGAATGCAAAGTGTTAACTGCGAAAATCATTTCACCAGGAACTCTAACAGCGTGGCACTGACATAAACAAGCATCATAATATATCTTCTTTCTTGCATATCTCCAAATTTCTGTTTTCATTAACTCAAACGAAAGAATTGAAAGCCTTGCATTTTATGAAAATAATCCTATATGTTGTTAAATGAATCTTCAACTCTAACATTATATACGATAGAAAACGAACTAAAAATCCACAGAAAAAGTTGCAGAAGTATACAAGAAAATATTGCAGTAAAATGCGTCACTTACGTGATCCATGAATGAACCTTGCAGACCCCAAATTGTTGAATAATCCTAGATTCCGCAAACACTTCGCACTGGCCCCTGATAAAAATTTCATTAACTAATTGGTTCAAAATCAGGCAATCAGGACCACAAGACCAATCTAACTCCTTATCAAGAAATATCTCACCACATTCAAATTTGGAACTGATCAAGGTGCTGCTCAAGCTCCTGCAACCCTCCTTCAGCAAAAAATTACTTAGCTGTAATAATTCCCCAACACCGGCCAACAACAAAAAAACAATCAGATCACAATGAACAGATCAACTTCGCCACCAAAAAAGAGTAAGAAAGCTCACTTCTTCGCGTGAAATATGATAAATAAATGAGAAGCCGGAGCGGCGTGCTAGACCGAGGCCACGGGACCGGATCATTTGGCCGGTCTTCAACTGTATGAGAAGGAGGAATTGCTAAGAATTAGCCTAGGCCTCTCCCTGTTAAACCCTAGAGAAACCCTGATAATTGATAATTTTTTTAATACATAGTTATTTTTAATACAAATGAACCTTAAAATATCTGTCGTTAAATGACAAAGCTGCCTCTCATGGTGTTAAAAATTGAGGAATTTAAAAAAATATTTGGCCTGTCCCATACCACTTAGTATGCTGACTGAGGGACAGATGATTAGTCTCCTGACTGTCGGCTGGGGAATACCTTGCAGTACGCAAAAAAAAATGGAGGAATTTTCTGCTCACCTCGTACTTGCAAGACAATTAGTTTGTTTGCGAGACAAATAATCTGGATTGTCCATTTATAAATCAACGGTCAAGATTAAAATCTCATAAAATGCATCACGTGACTTTTTCCCCCTCGGTGAGTTCATCTCTCACCTCCTCGAGCCCTAACATCGTCGAGATGCACAGGAGAGGTGCAGTAGTGTTTCCGGGAGTGGGTTCCATCTAGTGGCATTCTAAAGCGATATGTCAACAACGGAAGCATCGAGAGCCCGAGCGAGGTGTAGTGGTGTTTTTCTCAAGTGATTGTCTCGTTGGTCAATTCGTCTTCGAGGTGCATTGGTGTTTCTCTTCTTTCAACTTTTTTCTCAGGTGCAGTGGTCGATTCGTCTTCGACTTTTTCCTCGGGTAATTGTCTCGAGGTGCAGTGGTGTTTCTTTTCTTTAGTTGATCCTGTTTTTCCCTCTGAGTGTTCGTCTTCGGTTTGAATTCTTGAAGGATCTGAAAGACTTGGCAGGGAGGAGAGGAGTTTATTGAGTGTGGGGTGAGGTCACAACCGCTTGGTGGACGGAAGAAGAAGCTGCACATATTCTTGCGGTGGGAAGAAGGTAGTTGCCGTCATGCCTTCGATATTGGGTCGGTAAACAGAAAGACAGGGTCAAGGAAACTGATCACGTGTTGCATTTTAATAAAAATTTAATCTTGACCGTTGATTTATAAATGGACAACCCAGATTATCTGTCACACAAACAAACCAATTGTCCAGCAAGTAGGAGGTGAGTTGGAGAAAATTTCTCGTCAAAAATGATCGAACGATCTATTAAATTACAAATTAACACCCACTCAATCTAAACCAAACCAACTCTTAACCAGGGTCAAATTAACACCCACTCCATTCCTTGAAAAAGATAAACTATCACTCTAAATTGTAACACTCAAAACTCGCCCTAGCACATAACACCATATTATTGAATATGTTTTTGGCTCGATTAAATATTAAAAATAACACTTTTTTATAATAACAGCTTATGATTTTATTATAGAAAATAAGATTGGTGCAGTGCACTTACATGGTCAACCTCTAACTCTTCCAACGGAGTGCTTTAGGATAATATATCCACACTTCCTTAAAGTCTCCATTCAGCAAACTCCTAACAAGAAAAATCTTAAGAGAAGAAAGAGTGACGGATTATATCATCTCGTACAACTACATGAGCTAGTATAATAAAACTATAATCACATACATAGAACAAACACAAATGTCTCTATGGGCTTCTTTGAGTTCTCCTTGCGTATGTCTTATTCTGATCCTGTTGCAATAATGGGATGATGTCATTTGAGTTGTGCTCATGTATGGTGAGATCAAGCTGAAGTTGTTTACTCCCCTTTTTAGCCAAATGATCAACAACTTCTTAGCTCTAGGCAGCCGTGGTTAATTTCGTATCTGGGAAATGAACTTTGCAACATGAAAATCTGCTTTAGTTTTCGGCTGACTTGCTAGGGGCATTGTTAACCTGCAAAAGACCATTCACCAGTAGCTATATGAAGTCAAATGAGAAGAGAATCCGCTTCTGCAGCCAAGCTAGAATAACTCTCAATTCATGCAAAGAAATGAAGAATTTCTTCCCCTTAAGAGGCTCGGAAAATGCCGCCAATGCCTGCTGCTTGTGTAATTACACTAACATCAACATTGAGTTTGATCGTTGGATGAATTGGAGGGGTCCATTTGAAGTAATGAATCAAAGACGGCAGCATAACAGGTAGAGAGATGTGCAGCTTTTCCAATATCTACTGATCTAACACCTTCTTCGCGAGAAATTTTTTACCAGTATGCATAATGTCCTGGATCATAAGAATATAAGCATGTATAACAGATAGTGCATTCAAGCGTGCATAATCATAACGAATTTTGCATCTCATTGTCTAGATTCTCCAACAGATGCCTAAAGGGATAAGGCACTTTAGGAAGCTCGTTGTCTTGGAGGAGGAAATGGTTAACCATGCATCCAGTCCATGTGCAAGCGAGGAAAAGGAGCAAGATATTCCCATGGATGTCATCAAAGTAGTGCCAAACTATAGTTGCTAATTTCCCCTCCGAAAGTAGATGATTTATTGTTTCAATATTACCAGAGTTATCGCAACAAGAGTATTTGGATGTTATGTAGATGCCTTTCTTAAGGATTTGAGAATCCACGGGTAGTATGTGATATAACACTTTCCACATAAACATGCTCAGATTCAGGGGGATGTGATGATGCCAGATCCCACTGGAAGTTAAGCACAGATGCATAACGACTTCTAGTTAGATGTCAAGCTGATTTTACCAAAAATTGACCATCATATTGAGGCTTCCATATAATCTGATCAGGCTCATCCAGAGATAGTGGGATCATGGAGAGTATTTGAATGAGTTCTGGTTCTATATAATTCAGTAGCTTGTCGTGGTCCCAATGATCTTCATTCCATAAGTTAAAAATAACATATATCACTTCTTGTCCACTACTTGGTGGGCTTGACTGTATATGATTGTGTTCAGCTAGAGCTCCCTCGATGTTGCCTCCATCAGAGCGAGCCAAATAATACAAGCATGAAAGATGTGAGACAAATGTTTAGCCATCCAGACGGATAGGGAATTTGATATAGCGCACAGATTCAACACACACGTGCATGCACGAATCTCTCACGTACCTCAACACACATCAACATTGGTGTGTGTTGGTGGGGCCCACTCACAGTGACTGGGTGCATTCATGAATCCATATTGTGTGTGTTGGTAGGGCCACTCAAATAAAATGTGAGTGGGTGCATTCCCGAAGACGTGCATTATATCAAATCCTGTTGGCTAGAGACATAACGAATTGTCATCCTGTAGTGCTTATTGCTCTAAGACTGAGGATGTCAGGACATCTCCTGCTTGGGATTGTGCGTCCATATTAAAAACATATGTGCTATCTGTTTGAAGTCTACAATGTTCACCACAGTGTAAATCGCATCCTTACTTTTACAAGGGTGGATCTTCATGCTGTTGCAAATAATGTACCTCTCGATGAGGTGACTTTACCAGAAACATTTGTCCTCGCCTATTTGGAATTGGATAATTATTTTGGGTAAGGTATGCTTCTCCCGAAACTCGATGGCTCCTTTTTAGAGACTGTATTTACCGAAAAAAATATTGTTTATTTTCAGGCCAGAAGATGATCATATTAATGCTGGAAAAAAGTCTTACACCAGTTGGGCAACTCTAATCAACTAAGTTAAATAGAAATATGGGCTACAATCAATCACGTTAAGCTTAAGGTTTTAATGAGAGTAATTCACCTTCTTAATTAAATTAGCCCACACGCGCACATGTGCACACGAGACCCGAGTCCTGAGAGAGGTGTGTTTGTTTTCCAACATAGTATCAGAGCGGGTGGTCTGAGGTCCGAGATTGTTTTCGTGGAAAGTCCGGAGTAAATTGGCCCAATGGGCCCTTGGGGGTTTGGCCCAATTTGGGCATTATTTCAGGAGGTCTCGATGAATGTTTCTGAGGTCATCGTAATTGTTTTTGAGAAAGTCGAGAGTATTGATCTCATGGTGGGAATCAGCCCAATTGGGCATTATCCATGTGGTAGTCCAAGTCCAAAAAGATTTACCTAGTTGGGCTTGAGGGGAAGTGTTGGAAAAAAATCTCACACTGGTTGGACAACTCTAAATCAACTAAGTTAAATAGCCACATGGACTACAATCAATCACCTTAAGGTTAAGGTTTTATAAGAGTTGCCCAACTTACTAATAAAATTAACCCACATATGCGCACCTGAACACACGAGATCAGAGCCCTAAGAGAGGCAGATATATTTTCTAACAATTAGGTATTGGGAGAAAATTATAGGTACAAATATTTGTTGTGAATGTTTTACATGGATTTTAGAAATCAATATCATCTAAGAAAATATGATGCTACAATGTATTACTTTATGCACAAATTTTTAATGAGAATCATTCATATATTACTTATAAGTTGATTCATACGCGTACCAACGCACACATTACTCGAGTCCAAAGGGTGGTCTATTTTCCAATACGATATAGGACAGAGCGATCTACCACCCGAGTTTGTTTACGAGAGAAGTCCTAAGAATTAGACCCGTGGGCAGGCACCCCATAGGGGTTTGGCCTAAAAATTGAGGCATTGTTATAGATATCTCAATGATAGTTCTGGAGTTTTATGATTATGGGGTGTGGACCAATTAGCCATTTATTCGTATATTAGTCTAACTTTCAACATAGTTTATCTTGTTGGAGTTGAATCGGAGTGTTATTAATGTCCCCACAAAAACAATATCAAACCATTTATATTAAATATAGTGCTAAAAATATATATAATTACTTTTTAATTTCGTTAAAACAAAATAATCTAAGCTTTTTTGTGCCAAAAATAGGTCAAATCCTCATTTCTAGAGTATTAAATAATAATAATGACTACGGCGAAACAAGGGAGGCGAGGAAGGGAACGTGAAGCGAGAACGGAGGAATCTGATAGGAGATACGCAATAGAGGAGAAAGGCAAGCAGGTTGTAGTCTACCATGATTCAACTAGCCCACAAAATGATCAATCTGGTGAACCATGGGTTGAAGTTTCAAAGAGGAGATCGACGCATGATCACCTTAGATCTGGAAACCTTGCAACATACCAAAACAATATGCCTACATTGTTCTTCTCAAACTTCCCTTCGGGGTGGGATTCGGAACGAATGGGAAAAGTCTTCTCGAAATATGGCCTAGTCCGAGATGTTTACATATCGCCGAGGCTTGGAAGGAATGGCAAGAGGTTCGGTTCTGTGCGGTTTGGCCGAGTGAAGAACGCGGAGTCTCTTGCTTCCAGTATCAACGGATGTAAGCTGCGAAATAACATCTTGGAGGTTAACGTCCCACGCTTAATCGGAGGAAGGGAGAGGAGTTAGAACATGGAAATATTGCTGATAAATACTTGAAGTCCCTGCCCTCATTGAAGCCTATAACGACAAAGCAATGGCGAACGGTAGCTGCTCAATCCTCATGGCATAATGGAGCTGTGCAACAAGGGGTATCATATGCCCAATCATCAAAACTTAAAGAACCAGGGACGAACAATTCGGTTTTGCCGATGGTCTCTACAACTAAAGGGGATGCAAGGTGGTTGGAATCTTCCCTGGTGGGGTAATTGAGAGGGGAAGGTCTGGAGGCGGTTCTATCATATCTGCAGCTATCTGGATATCACACAGTACGCATAATTCGGATAATGCAAAAAATGGTTTTGATCCAAGGCTTAACCAAACACGAGCAGGAAAGATTACTTCTCCTTAGCAATCAGCAACAAAGCTCACTGTTTACAAAAATCAAACGATGGGAAGTAGGGGACGATATACAGGAGCGACAATTGTGGTTGCAAATTAAGGGACTCCCTTTTGAACTGCTGGAATACTCAATGTTGGAATTGGATTGGTTCTCGGTATGGTCGGCTGATCGCAATTGATGAAGATTCTGTTTACCATCGTTTCTTAGAATTTTCCAGAATCAAAATTTCTACAAAGTTAAAAAGAAGTTTGAGCTGTTTCGTGGAGATTGTAATTGACGGAAAGACATGTGAAATTGAATTGAAGGAGGAGGAAGAGCAAGTGATGAGTTGCAGATCATTGGGTGCGAATCCGGCAATGCCGGATGATCTCACCAGACTAGGGCTGGGAAATATCTCCCCGGCAGCCAAATCGCTGGTGAATCAATTAGAAACTGGAAGTCTGCAAAATAAGACACATTATCATGCAAAATCTCCGGGAAAATCTCCAGCAATTTCACCAGAGCATCTGAGCTGGGATTGAATCTCATGTTCAAAACTCTAGATTTCTTGCCAAAAATTAGGGAGAAGATTACAGAAAATGCATCGATTACAGGATCTGCTATTCAAAATATTATAATGGATGAGTTGGCAAATCCAAATCTCTCCCAATCGGTTATAAAAGATTTGACTCCCAAAACAGATAGACATCTTATGCAGAATGATTTGGTCAAAAATTTCAGCCCAATGGTTCATCACTCAAGGGTCTATCTGTCCCCAATCCCATTCGAAATGTTGAACTCTGCAACGGCTGACAATGTGTCCAATGCATTACCACTACTTGGCCATTCGTTTTCGGGGCGGGTTCGCACAGGACATGGCTAGAAACCCGGGTTTAAACATAGTATAGTGCAGGCTGACCCACTTGCATGCATGATCTGGCAAAAGACTGCGCAACAAAATTGTCAACGACGTATGGAAAGAAGGAGACAGATTCGAAATTGTGAAATGCGCCACTCCAGCCATAGAAGCTTACCACCAAATCATTCCGAGGCAGAATATGCTCCCGTTGAAGTTGTTCCTGAAACACAAATAGATACAAAGTTACTGCAAGCTAAAGCACAAGCAACTATTTCTCATGCCCAGAAACTGGGAATACATGTGAGCAGTGGCCATCTACAGCAACTTATGGAGATGGAAATGAGGGATCAAGAGGCAAATAGAACATAATTGCCTCAACTGTTGGATATCGGTTCGGGGGACTTACTGTTAAAATGCATATGTTGTCTCAAAACATTTGAGGGCTTGGAAGTTTGCACTAGAAAAAGGAAGTTTCTGATACTATACGCAGGTTTAGTATCGAACTTATTTGCTTGCAGGAAACTAAATTGGCTACTATTGATAAGTGAATATGTGAAAAAATTTGGAACACTACAGATGTAGACTTTGTGACTAAGGTCTCTGCTGGGCTCTCTGATGGGTTGCTAACTGCTTGGAGGTCAAATTCATTTATCTTAGTATCTCATATGGAGGCTGAAGGTTTTTTGGAGACTGTGGGATTGTTGGGTATTGACAAGACAGAAGTTAGAATCCTAAATATATATGCCCCTTGTTCGGTAGAAGGAAAGAGACGCTTATGGTTATCATTACTACGTCACATGCAGCAGCATAACAGTGCTAACTGGTGTCTGTGTGGGGATTACAATGCTGTGAGGTCTGCACAGGAAAAGAAAGGCGTATTAGCATGTTCTTCTAGAGACATACATGCCTTTAATCACTTCATTAATGAGGCAGAACTGATTGACATGCCCTTACAGCTACGAAAGTACACTTGATATCAACCTGGAGGCCCAAGTGCAAGCAGACTTGATAGATTTTTGATATCTGAAAGTTGGTTGAATAAATGGCCCTCACTGTCACAAACAACATTAGAAAGAAGATTCTCTAATCATGTTCCTGTGCTATTGCTGAATGAAACTGTTGATTGGGGACCTAAGCCCTTCAAGGTCATAGATGCATGGTTTTCACACTCAGGCTTTGAACAATTCGTTCAACATGCTTGGGAATAGACTGAAAATTTGGCTCTCCAAGATTAGTGGTGTTGTGGAAGCTTAAACAGTTAAGAAGCAGCTTGAGGGAATGGAATAAATCAGTATTTGGGGACCTCAACAACTGACTAATGGATGCTATTGAAACTATGAAAAAACTGAACCTACAACTGGAGACGACAAGTCTCTCTGACCAGGAGATTATTGCTAGAAAGGAAGCTTATGCTGACCTGAAGAAATACTCGCAGATGCTATCTAATTTGATCTTTCAAAAATCAAGAAATAAGTGGCTGAAGGAGGGAGATGCAAGCACGAAGTATTGTCATGCTTGCATGAAAAATAATAGAGCCCGAAACATAATTCATGGAATGACTATAAATGGTGTGTGGAGGACTGAAGTATTGCTAGTCAAGCAGCATATTCATGAGCAATTCTCTTGGCACTATCAAGCTACTCCTAGTTCCAAACCTGCTGTCACATGGAAACTAGCACGAACACTAGATGCATCTGATAACTTATGCTTAACATGGCCATTCTCAACACAAGAAGTAGAAAACGATGTCCAGAGTTGCGAAAGTTCTAAAAGTCCAGGCCCGGATGGTTTCATCTTTCGATTTATCAAGAAATTTTGGCACTTTTACAGACTAATATTCTGGCTTTTCTATATGAATTCTGGGAAACAGGAAGATTGACAAAGGGCATTAACGCTACTCTTGTGTCCCTTGTTCCTAATGATTGAATTTGTGATGAATTTGTGAGATTTTGTATGAAAGCTTTAAAGAAACACGCGAGAATTTACGTGGTTCGG
>JAOYMZ010042292.1:0-15072 GCA_025802335.1 Pinguicula primuliflora | reverse complement strand
TTTAAAGGATATTTTTTTCAATATGGAACCTGAAATCAATGGGAAGAAGGGCAATGGGAAGAACCGATTCCCGAACCAATTCCCGAACCGATTCCCGAACCGATTCCCGAACCGATTCTCGAACCGATTCCCGAACCGATTCCCGAACTGATTCCCGAACCGATTCCTGAACTTATTCCCGAACCAATTCCCGAACCGATTCCCGAACCGATTCCCGAACCGATTCCCGAACTGATTCCCGAACTGATTCCCGAACTGATTCCCGAACCGATTCCCGAACCGAACCGATTCCCGCATTCCCGATTATTTCGGGAATGCGGGAAATCGGGACGGGTTCGGTGCCGAAATTTTGGCACCGAACTTAAACGGGACGGTTCCGGGTATTAGCAATACCCGGACCGAATTCCCGTTTGTCCACCCCTAGGTTTAGCAATAAATAGGAGGTCCAGAAGCTTCCATGGACAGTCTATTAGTTAATGGGCTTGTGGGCTTCCAATAGTCCAGCACTAACTTTTACACAACTAGTATGTAAATAATTTGGGCTTCATTTGTATTTAAAATCTTAGCCCAAATTTTATAGCTCTTTTTAACATCATTCGGCTTATTCCGTGTTCGGGTCGTGCTCGTGTGTAATGTATTTAAAATAAAAATACAAATGATGTTGTGTGCTATATAAAATTAAGAAAGATAAATGCACTCTCTTTTTGGGCCTCAATTAGGTATATGTGAATGGACTTGGATATGGGTTTAAACGTGGGCTGAATCATGGGCCCATTTCCAGCACGAACATTAGTGTATTTGATCTTTTTGACCCATCACTAAATCCATTGAGAACACAACTGTAAATCCATCGGTTGTTGAGAAATGGGTGAAGAGGCAAAAAATTGAATTTTGATTTTGCCTCATACTTCAAACTCAAATTGTAGGTGAACGACGCCGTATGTATTGTACACAAAATTTTGTGTAATTTTGGCTCCGTTTAGTAGCAGGGATGAATGAGATATAGGAGGATGGGATTTAGTGGGATGAGAAAATATATTCTGCGTTTAGTACACAGGATTATCTAGGATTTTAGGGATTTAGGATATGGTGGGATTTTGAAATCTCATGTTTAGTAATGAGGATAAATTGATGAAAGGATTTTAAAATTTATGTAAATTTACCATTTTATCCTTAATAGAATAATATATTTTATTTTATTCTTAAATAAAATAATAAGTTTATGAAATGATTTCAAAATTTAAGTATAATTATAATTTTAACCTTATGAAAAGATTTTATATTTTAAAAAAAACCATTTTCAAATTATTTTTATTTTCGAAAAAAATATGTATTTTTGAAATAATTATTTTCGAATTATATTTAATTCAAATTATTTTTATTTTCGAAAAACAATATTTCAAAAAAAAATATTTTATTTTGAAATATATTTTTTTCGAAAATAAAAAAATTAATTTCGAAAAGAAAAATATTTTCGAAAATAATTTTTTCCCGAAAAAATATTTTCTAAAATAATTTTTAAAATATTTTTTCGAAAATATTTTTAAATTATTTTTTTGGAAAAAATATTTTCTAATTATTTTTACGAACTATTTTTATTAATTTTGAGATAGTTTTATAAATGAAGTACAAATTAGTAATTTAACCCAAAAAACTCAATTATTCTCCTAAATCTCATAGGTTTAGAAGGGAAAGTTAATCCCCCTAAATCCACCCTTTTCCCGGGTCAACCCATTTGACCCGGGAAATTCTTTCCCATGTCATCCCACCTACTAAACACAGGATATAATGAGATAATTTTTAAAATCTCACTATATCCTGTCTACTAAACGGGGCGTTTGTGTACGTATCATCCCTCTCTTTTTTGGGGGTAAGTTTCTGGCGTGATGAAAAACCCAAAGAAACTTCACAAGTCCAACAACTAGGGGAAAAACATGGCAAAACCAACAGGAGGCAATCTTTTTTTTTTTTTTATAGGAACAAGAGACAATCTTTCTAACTAGGGGAAAAACATCATCCACGTTAAGAAAGAAAGATTCTCAACATTTTCGGCTGAAGCCGGCTTCCTTTCGAACCACCATCCTGATCATTGTGATTAGAAATGATATGCCACAAGAAATTTGTGCAAGAAAAGTACAAGAAACACACTTGTAGTCATGTGATTGTATCATGATGTGGCCCACATTTTTTTGCCATCCAATTATTTTCCACCATAATGAGCATTTCTTGTAAATATTTTCTTGTAGTATATCATTTGTCGTGTTATTCTTACGCAACATCCTTCTTCAATATGGCTATTTGTACATAACCTAGATAAGTTTTGTGTATCCAGTTCCTTTAACGTGGTGATGTCAATTCAGCAAGCCCGTTTGTCCATGTTTTCGGCAAGCCCATAGGTAATTTTTTTGATGATATTTTCAGCCTCATGTCCAGCTCGACGTAGAATATCAACCAATACATGCAAAGTGATTGAGTTGAGGAACTACACCATGCTTCTGATTCTGATACACGGTATAAAATATATTTGTTCATGGTTCATGAAGTAAATGAACCGATCTTTTTTATTTATAAAAAAAATGAACCGGTCCTTTTATTTTAAATTTAAACTATTATATATATATATATATTCTGGTAAGCATAAACTATTATATTTGACACCATAGATTTTTAAAATATCAATGAAGAACAAAGGAAAACTTGCAAGAAAAATATTTGTGGAAGTGGAATTTCAGGATATAATCACAATGGCCTGGGCAGCCTTTGTAACATCCATATTAAATTTCTGGGGAAATCAGTGACGGATTCAGTATTTTTTGTAGGGGCACGATGTAAAGCGGAAAATATAAAGAGTGAAACACGAATTTTACGTGGTTCGGGAGAAATCCCTACTCCACGGTGAGGCGAGGCGCGACTGGTCTTTCTTGTTGTTTTCGGTTTTGAGGATACAATATATATAGATGAGGATCATGGTCCCATTACTCCATGATTCCCTCAATCCCATTAATTACGGAATCCTCTAATAAGGTAAGGATTAGATTTTAATATATCCTTACCTTATTTACAACAATTTCTAAATCTCAACAGTGTTGAGTAGAAATGATACTCCGAATAAGGTGAGATGCCGTAGAGTAACGCTTTTCATTGGTCCACAAAGCATCCTGAAGAGCTCTCCATATGAACACCTTAATTGATTCCTGTACTTTTAGCTTTCGCAACTGACACCACAAACGAGATAAGGGAGAAGATGGCTCCGAGTTAATGGAGTGCCGAGGCGGAGTTGAACCTGCCGTGAGGAGGCAGAGCCCAAACTCGACGATCCTGACCGGCTTCCACTATCGGTGACGGGATTCCTAAAATGTCTACCAAATCCTTTTGGATCCAAGAAGATAGGGCCATCACATTCCATATTCCATCGCTGGTACAAAAGCTGTTGACCGGCCTAGCCAACTCTGGGGAAGTAATCACCTAAAGTACGAAAGGTAATAAAATGGTGTCAAAGGGACACCATACGGCACACCAGAAGGAGATGGTTGAACCATCGCCAATAATCCATCTTAAATTATGATATACGATGTGAGGGTTCTTGCAGAGCCAAACGAAGGTGAGCTTTCTGGAATAACTAGAATTCATGGATCACCCTCAAGATTATATTTGGCTCTCAACAGATCCTTCTTAAGTTGAGGAGTCCCGGCCACTAAATCCCATGCTAACTTGATCACGAAAGCCTTGTTAATATCTCTGAACAGGTTACAACCCAGGCCGCCATTTTTCTTATGGAGATAAACCCGAGACCAAGCCACCAGAGGGGTCTTAGGATGAGAGGGTGTACTTCCCCGGAGAAAGGATCACACAAGCCTGTTCATCTCATCGCATAAGGATAATGGTAGGAATGATGATTGCGTCTGATAAATCGGGATAGCATAGAGGATAGATTTGCATAATACTAATCAACCCGCCATTGAAATTCAGTGCCCTTGCCATGACGATACTCGCTTGCACATTCATATAAGCAATGGCTCATGAAGCGTCCTGGATAGTTGTTGATGGAGAATGGGCACCCCTAAGTACTTCCCTAGGTTTGAAACTCTTGTAATTCCTAGAGAATTCAGAATACCATCCTCAGAGGCTTGTCACACATTTGTAGAAAACCAAAAAACCGATTTGGAAGGGTTCACCATTTGTACCGAAGACTGGGCAAAAGTATGAAGAATATCACGAACTATATTGGCCTGGGATACCGAAGCCTTGGCAAAGAGGATAAGGTCGTCTGCAAATATATGGTGCGAGAGTCGGAATTTACTTCTTTCGAAGACCAATGGTTTCCAATAACTCAGGTTCACCACCAAAGATAACATATGAGATAATCGCTCCATGCATAATACAAAGAGATATGGTGAGATGAGATCACCCGACGAACCACTCGACTTGGCTTAAACTCTGACCCCTGTAATCCATCCCATATCACTTGTGAATAACCGGTGGAGAGAGAGGACATAATGACTCAGAGCAGGTAAGAAGGGATAGTTACATCCTTAAGAGAGTCCTCAATGAAGGACCAATCAACTCTATCAAATGCTTTGGCTACATCTATTTTGATAGATATAAATCCATGTTTCCCTTTACAGTGCTGCATTGTATGAATAGCCTCCTGAGTAGCAATGATGTTCTAAGTGATACTACATCCCTGGATGAAGCTCGACTGAGTCAATGCAATAATGGTAGGCATAACGAACCTCAATCGGTTGGTGATCACTTTAGTAACCACCTTGGCATTGCTATTGATTAGGCTGATAGGACGGAAGTGCTCGAAGCATTCTGGTGACATGATTTTAGGAAGAAGCATGATCATTCCCTTGTTAATCTCTGGAAGAACCTTGCCCTCAGCGAATACTTGATGAACTAGAGAGAGTAAGGAGGATGAGATTATCTTCCAATTATGCTGATAAAAGCTCGCAGAGAAACCATCCGGCCCAGCTGCCTTGTCAGGATCTATGTCCATGATTGCGTTGTAGATCTTGGCGTCGCTAACCTGTTGAGAAAGCAAAAACAGAAGAGAAGAAGAAAGTGAGGGAAAGCAACCCCGAATAGGAAAGGTAGGAAGAGTGAAAGAATCTTCCCTTCCCTTCTAGAGGACCCGAAGATGGAGGAGTAATACGTTGTGACTTCCTGTAACAAGATATCCCGGGATGAACAACAGATACCCTCCTCTAACTGGATCGCTTTGGGACTAAATTTTGATCTCCTATCCTTATGAAGAGAGTGAAAATAGCTTTAGTTAAGATCACCCCAGGTAACCCAGTTGCTTCGTGAAGCTTGCTTCTTAAGAAGTTCTTCTTGAGTGAGGATCTCCTCCATTTCCTATCGAATGTTGAGTTCAAGTTGTCGTAAATAGGCCAAAGGCTAGCGTGAGAGGCAGTCCTGCAAGCCGGCCAATCTATTGGCGAGTCATCTTTCTGCCTGATAAATATTACCAAAATAATCATTCTTCCAATCCTCAATGTTGCTATGGAGGTAATCTAGAGGAGAAGAAAGAGGTAAATCACTCCTCCAATTATGTCTTGCAAAATAATAGAAATAAACCAAACCAAAGCAAACTTACTTAGTAAATCCCGCCCTTAAGCAGGGTCTGGGGAGGGTATGATGTACGCAATCATACCCCCACTCCACAACAGGATGGGGAGATTGTTTCCGTAGAGACCCCCAACTCGGAAAATAATAATAATAATAAACATAAAATAAAATAATAATAATAATAATAATGAAAGGGGAAACAAGTATAACTGTGATACCTACTTACCTTAACCATTCACTGCATACATTTCGAAATAGATGCATGCCTACGCAAATACCGATCCACCTAAATAACTACCTATCAGTCTAGATATCAATAAGCAAATAACTACTCCATATAGTCTTATGTTTCATTAACCGTAATATGGCGTCTCCAGCTCATCCTATCACCGGTCATGTCCTCGGAGAGGTTTAATCCTACTAAATCTAACTGAATCTACTCATCTCATGTCCTCTTAGGTCTTCTCCGTCCTCGTCACCCTTCGACTTGTAATCCTTCGACTCTCCTGACTGGATCGTCCAAACTCCATCTGCGTACATGTCTAAACCATCGTAACCTTCCTTCCCTCAGTTTGGCACTTATAGATGCAACACCAAGTGTATCTCTAAATACTGCATTTGGGATTTTGTCTAATCTTGTGCGACCACACATCCACCTTAGCATCCACATCTCTGCCACTTCAAATTTCTGCACATGTGAAAGACTCATTCCCAACACTCTGACCCATAGAGTATTGTTGGTCATATAACCGTTCTATAAAATTTTCCCTTTAACTTGAGTGAGATTTTTTTATCGCATAACACTTCAGTAGCCGACCGTCATTTCATCCATCCAACCTTAAGGCGATGGACAATGTCACTTTCCACACATCCATCCTTTTGTATGATGGACACTAAATATTTGAAACTATCTTTCTGTTGGAGGGTCTGGTTCGCAATCATAACTTCCATACTACTTTCCTCCGTTTCATTGGCAAAATTGCATGTCATATACTCCGTTTTCGAGCAACTCAATCGGAGGCCCTTAGCCTCCAATGTCTCTCTCCAACGTTCCAACTTAGCATTGACTTCCTCTTTCGTCTCAGCGACCAAGACAATATCGTCCGCAAACAACACACAACATGGTACTTCATCCTGTAGATCCTGGGAGAGTACATCCATAATTATCGTGAACAGAAATGGACTCAGTGTTGACCCTTGATGTAATCCTATATCCACTGAAAAATACCGTTTTTCTCCCACTGGGGTTCGCACACTAGTCTTTGCACCCTCATACAGATCTTGTGAAGCCCTCACATACGATCATGGGACCTTTTTGGTTTCTGAACATTCCCAAATAATCTCTCGTGGTATAGTGTCATATGTCTTCTCTAGGTCTATGAAGACCATATGGAGATTCCATTTAGGTGCCCGATATTTCTCCATTAGCCGTCTGAGAAGATGGATTGCTTCCATCGTCGACCTCCCTGGCATGAAACCAAATTGGTTCTCCTTCACCTGCACTTCACCCCGTAATCTAAGTTCAATAACTCTTTCCCACAACTTCATAGTTTGGCTTAAGAGTTTAATACCCCGATAATTACCACATTGTTGCACATCACCTTTATTCTTATATAATGGAACTACTACGCTACTTCGCCACTCCTCTAGCATCTTTCATGTTGTCAGAATAATGTTACAAAGGATCGTTAGCCACTTAACTCCTGTGTCTCCTAAACACTTCCACACTTCAATCGGTATGTTGTCCGTCCCTACTGCTTTCGCACCTCCCATCTTCCTAAGGGCTCCCTTCACCTCCTCCGCCGATATCTGACTAACCAAGCCCTCATTTATGTAATGGTGCACCTCCCCCTCCCCTATCCCGCTACTATATCCCTGTATCTCGTTAAACAATTTATTAAAATATTGTTCTCACCTCTCTCTTATATCCCCCTCCGAGAATAGGTTTTTTCCTTCCTCGTTCTTGATAAATTTAACAGTATCAATATCTCTACTCTTCTGATCCCGTGTCTTCGCAAGCTTGTATATATCTTGCGCCCCCTCCTTAGTATCCAATCTCTTATACATACCCTCATATGCCTTACTTTTAGCTTCTGCCACTGTCCTTTTTACTTCGATCCTTGCTTGACGGTATGCCTCTTTTCGTTGCATCCTCTCTTCATCCCCATTTGCTCCCATAAGTCGCCTAAAGCTATCTTGCTTAGCTTTAACTTTAGTATGAAGCTCCGCGTTCCACCACCACGCTCCTCTGCCAGGCCTTGTCCTGTCGAATGATACCCCTACGACTTCCTTAGCTGTTTTCCTAATGATAATAGCCATGGGGACCCATAAATGATCTGCGTCCTCGGGTATCATGTCCAGACAAGCAGAAGCTACCTTATCTCTGAAGACGGTAGCCACCTCGCCCTTAAGGTTCTTCCACAGTATCCTTTCTCTGCCTCCTCGCCTCCTCTCCCCCACTATACCTCGTACATTGACATCCATCACCAAAAGACGATGTTGTGATGTCAATGATTCTCCCGATAAAACCTTACAGTCTGTGCAACAACTCCTATCCCTCTGGCGCAAGAGGAAATAGTCAATTTGTGTACTCCGCCCTCCACTATGATAGGTGATCAAATGCTCATCTCTCTTCTTGAAATAAATATTGACCACCATCAATTCATGCGCTACCGCCAAGTCTAATAGCTCCCGACCGCTGTCATTTCTCAAACAAAATCCAAAACCCCCATGCGCCCCTTGATACCCATCCACCCCTACCCCCACATGGGCATTAAAATCACCACCTATGAAAACCTTTTGTTCCATAGGGATACCGCTAAGTACCATATCCAACTTGTCTCAGAAAGCTCGCTTCTCACTCTCTCCTAGCCCCACTTGAGGTGCATACCCACATACCACATTCACCACCTCTAACTCAATTGCAATTTTGATCGTCATAAGTCTATCGTCGCACCTTATCACTTCCACTACACATTCCTTGAATTTCTCTAACACCATAATTCCAACTCCATTCCGCCCACTGACCACTCCGGAGTACCACAGTTTATATCTATTTACTTCTCTCGCTCTCGCTCCCTTCCACTTTGTCTCTTGCAGACACACCACATCCACCCTTCTTTTCTTAAGTATATCTACCAACTCTAACGATTTTGCTGTCAAAGTCCCCACATTCCAAGTATCCAATCTTAAACTTATCTCCTGAGCCCCTACCCTATCCCGAACCTCATAACAGGACACGACCTCAAGTTACCATAGTTAGTACCAGCAGCTATATTCTCGACGAACTAAAATCACTATCAACAGTTAATACCAAGAAATCGTAATCGTACTAATGATAATATTAGCACTGCCAACAGATAACACCACCAGTAATACCAACAAAATAATACTAGCACTCAAAATAATATAACTAGTAACACTAATAATAATAATTGACTATCAATAAAAAAGACAAAGTGATACTAACAATAAAAATAGTAAAAATAATACTAACTATTTTTTTTCCTTTTTCAAAAAAATAAAATAAAAATAGAATATATATATATATATGTATATAAGACTACCTACAGGATAGGCAAAAGACAAAATAGGAAAAAAAGAATAATAAAATAATAAAGAAATATAGGACCTCCCTTCGTGTTGGTGAGAGAGAGAGCGTTGGCAGACTAGCCGTTAGCGGCTTTACCCCAATTTCACAAGATATCCGGTGACGTCCAACCACCAGCTTCCGTCCAAAGGCTCGGTCGCGTGATGACCCAGAGCAAAATTCCTACCAGAACCCCACTAAAAAACTCGTCTTGCTAAAGAGAGACTCTCTGTCACGACGGGTTGCGGGACTAGTGCAATAACAGAAGCAGAGGAACCCCGTGGAAGAAATTTAAAAAACAAAAATAATTGAAATTGAACACAAAACATCAGGATCCATAAATAAAAAGCAAAATGGATCCATAAATTGAAGCAGAGGGCTTAAATGAACTGATCAAAAGAGCAGTAAGACAAGGAGCACTTTCTGGATATAGAATTGGGGCAGAACAGATACGAATCACCCATCAGCAATTCACCGATGATACACTGTTGTTTGGTGATGGAACTATAAGGGATACCCTAACATTTAAACAGATTCTGAGGGTGTTCGAAATGATATCTGGTCTAAGGGTCAACTTCATGAAAAGCAAACTCTATTCGAGAAATCTAGAAACTTACATTGAGCAGGAACATGCTACGCTCTTGAACTGCAGAAAAGAAGCACTGCATTTGTTTACCTAGGAGTTGCTGTAGGAGCAGACCCAAGAAAATCCAGTACATGGCAACCTGTGCTGAAAATTATGGAACGCGGGCTGCAGGGATGGGAGAAGAGATACTTATCGTTTGGAGGGCGAATAGTTCTACTAAAATCAGTACTCACATCCATAATGTTGTACTATCTGTCAATCTACAAGGCACCAATGACAGTACTAAAGAGAATGAATAGTCTCATGCAAAGATTTCTATGGGGAGGGACTGTAAATGGCGCAAAGAAAATCTCATGGGCTAGTTGAAAATTGGTATGCTATCCAAAGAGGAATGGCGGGCTTGGAGTTAGACAACTCAAGCAGTTTAATGAAGCACTATTAGCTAAATGGGGACAGAGATATCATGTGGAAGACAATGTATTATGGATTCAAG
This sequence comes from Pinguicula primuliflora, assembly GCA_025802335.1. Classification (NCBI taxonomy): domain Eukaryota; kingdom Viridiplantae; phylum Streptophyta; class Magnoliopsida; order Lamiales; family Lentibulariaceae; genus Pinguicula; species Pinguicula primuliflora. The sequence goes on along the minus strand of JAOYMZ010042292.1, from coordinate 4,833 downwards.
TGCTAAAATCACTATATGGAAGGAGAACATCAACATGCTTAAGATATCAACCATATCCAGCAAACCTAAAATTGTCTACGTGGTGGAAAGATCTGATAAAAACAATCCTGACTAAGGATTGGCTTTGAGATAAGCTGAGCAAAAAAGTGGAGATGGGATGGACACTAACTTTTGGACAGAACCATGGATTCAGGGGAAGTCACTGGCTGAGTAATACCCAGACCTCTACATACTAGCAGCTGATAAATAAATTATAGTGGCTGATAAAGGAGAATACCTGACGGAGTGGCACTGGTTCTGGCAATGGAATCATCCTTTAAGTGGCACTGAACAAGCATCCTTCAATAACTTGCTGAACACCATTCAAGATGCACCTTCGCCTGAGCCTAGCCAAGACAGATGGAAATGGAACGATATACTGCTCAGTAAATATAATACAACAGAAATATATCAGAATTTGATGATACAAGAATGGCAAGAACTGCTGACTCCAGAAATAGCTGAAAAGGCATGGAATAAAGATTATCTACAAAAATCTGTGGCTTTAACTAGAATATGCTGATGAACAGGATTCCAACATTGGACAATCTGGTCAAATGGGTAGTGAATGTTGACTCACCCATCTGCCCGCTATGTGACATGCAGCATGAATCAGTACAACACTTATTCCTTCAATGCTTCGAAATGCAGAAATTCTGGGAGAAATTCTATGAATGACTAAACTTACCCTTCTCAGTTCCAAGTGAAATTGAACATCATCTAGCTCAATTTGAAGTGCAACCGCACAAAACATGGCCGCAAAAGTTCTGGAACACGGTTTGGCAGACTGCTACTTGGTTAATCTGGCGGGCGCGAAATGACATGATCTTCCAGCAAAATCGAGCGACAATTGAACAGCTTCTGGAAAAACTTCAACTGAAGCTATGGCTGAACCTGCGAATGAAGCGAAAGATTAGCCCTGCAATCGGATATGGAGAGTGGTGCCGGGAACCAAATCACAGTATGAGAAACGAAATGTAACAATGAAAACGATGAGGAGCTGTGAGTCTGTTTGGAGACAGACAAAAATGTAAATATGTATACTGATTTATACATAAATAAAATAATACCAATACTTATAAAAAAATTAAGCTAAATTATTCGGCTGACACTTATTTACAGATAATTCAGCTAAAACATTTTGTCATAAATGTTTGAAGATGAATTCGCAAACACAGAAAATATAGGGTTCATCGTTCTTCTGGAAATCGCGATAGATGGATTTTGATTTTGAGTATTGAATTTTTATTTTGATTTTGAGTATTGTATATATATTAGGTGGGTTTGTAATTTAGATGAAGAGTGAAGGATATTTTCGTCTTTTAATATTTCAGTAAATTCATAACGCTCGAAATCACATGTATATGCAGGTATTGAAATAACTAACCCAATCAAACCACCAATATTTTTAGTTGGATTTGGAGAGTTGTACCTTCGGTAACGCTCCAAATCAAAGTCGAAGTAAACAAATTCGACAGTTTGATTACGGTCGTTAAAAACTGCAATAACGCTTGTAGGATTTATAGAATTTTAATTTTTTTTTGCATCGAAACTCTCATAATGTTAATCAACAATTTTATAAGAATTATCTAAATTTAAATTTATATGATTATTAGAATTTATAGACTTATTAAAAATATTTTATTTTAAGTGTGACAAAAACCTCTACATCTAGCATCTCCCTAGATCCATAGCACAGCCCAATTGATCCTCAACGGCTAGTTTCAATTTTTTTCACATCCCGGCTAGTTTACGCCACCTGTAACGCGCTAACGGTCATCTTTCCCCTTCTAAACCCTGACTAGTTACTCCTCCCACCATCTTTTATAAAAACTTTCCATTCTGAATCGCCCACAGTATTGCTCCAAACCACTTGCCAATTGCCTCTACTGCTCCAAATCCATTATCTTCTCTGTGTTTTCTGCAAACGTACGTATAGGATCTTTATTTTCTGCCATGGAAACTCCCTCATCTACGAGAAAGATAACACGATCTCATGCCATGTCTTCTTCTGCGAACAGCACAAACTTGCCATTTTCTTCGAGTAGGATCTTTTTCGGTATAATTTTTTTCTGTATATTTTCGTCTTTCTCTTGATTAATATCTTGTTGGGTGCGTTCTTGTAGTGAAATTTGATGAATCTGAAAAGACAAAATTGAGGCAGAGGAGCGGTCTGTTGCAGAATCAAGATCGATCTGCGCTTATCGATATAACGAATGATTCCCCCATTGTTGGGCTCGCGATGGGAAATTTTCAAACGCCATCGTCGGAAAATTCCAAGAAGAGAACCACTAGCAAACAAGGGCAGTGCACTCCTTCTCCGGGATCTGGTGAGGCTCTATTGAGAGGTCAAGTGAAGACTCTTTTGCAAAAGGTTGAAGAAGAAGCTGAGCTTGCGAAAATCACACTTGAAAAAAGACCCTTCTTCAATCTTCTTGGCAACCCTCCGATGACCCTTGTTGCACCTACTCCGGCCAACACGCCCCAACTCTTTAATCACTCTGAAGGCCATGACACTTTGCCTTCTGCCACTCCTGTCACCGAGAAATTTCCGATTCAACAGGTTTGGTTTCTAGTCTTCATTATCAAGGAGCATAACAGTTGTTTGATAAATGATCACACTGAAGTTTGTGTGGATTTTTTCTTCATGGTATGTTGTTCCTGGGCTTGTTTCGTTTTTTACATCTCCTTCCCTTTTTTGATTGGCAATGAAGATCGTACTTGACAAGAAACAAGAAGTCATTGAATCTGAGAATCTGATCACAAGGTCTTTGCTGATGGATTTCTCTGACAAATCTGCTTCATCCAATGCTTCCTCTGTTGTGAGTTATCACGGAGGTTCCTCGGGAGACACCAAGAGCAGCAGCAGAGAAAAATTCTCGACAGATGAAGATGCTTCCTCGATTTGGTCTGTTCAAACACATGCCAGTGGCAGTATGAGGGAATTGGAGGATGAAGAAGATGTTGGAGAATATATTGATGAAGATGATTATTACTGTGAGGAAGGATCTGGTAATGACAATGGTCTGCTTGATGATCTTTGCGATGGAATTATCAACATCAGTGTTTCAAATAAGTTCTGTGGTAAACATATTAGGTATATATACAACAGTGATGATGAAATTGCTGGAGAGGAGGAAGTGAGTAATGAGTGTGGATCATGTGAAGAGATTTCTGCTCCTCCCCTGACAAGTTGATCCAGCCTAAGAACCGAGTCAGAAGAACAATGGCTGTCTCTCTCTTTCTTTCTAGTCTGGTGGCTGTCTTCCTTGTGACACCACCATCGCTACATTTTGGTCATATTCCTTAGCATTTTTTATGTTACTGCAATGTATGATGAACCAATAAATATGTTGAGTTTCACTTCACCCTCGACAATTCATATTGGATTTTGAGTTTCCCTACAACCTAAGATGATAATGCGAATGTGTGTGTTGCTTAGAGAATGTGAATCAATGAATGCTGCTAAGGGCATTTTGAAACAGGCTGACAAGTGTGCTAGGCTAGGTAGCAGATAAAGAATGGACTGTTCCAAGTTCCTACTGTATCTCCACCGACAAAGCTTACTAATAGATAAATCGTGTAAGACAAAAGATGTATCTCGCGTGGCACTGAAATGGAAATACCTCAGCACATATTCTTCCAATGTTCACATAAAAAAGGGATTTGGAATGAAGTATACAGGTGGGTATGGGCTACCTACTAACCCCATCAAGAAGTCATGTTGAATCTCACCTCAAATACACATGACCATATTCTGAGCACTTTGAGCTAAGACACACTTTGACAAAGTTTGTATCTGTGAACGCTATTTCATAATTAGTGATGAAAATCATAGGAGTATCTTGCAGTTCGAGAAAGAAAGTTTGCACATTTGCCGATCAAACTGGAGACGCCAACCAACAACTTACAATGACAGCACTTGATGAATTCCCTCCCACTATGCATCTTCCTCGGATTGATCAATCACCTATTGACTTTTTATTTTATATAATGGACATGAGCATGAATATTTTATGTTAATTTAGAGTCGTGTCGATTTTATATAATGAATGAAATGATTGATTGATAATAAGCATGAATTCGTCTTACTGAGGCATCCGATCCTAACTCGATGAGTCGTGTCGATTTTGTCAAACGCATGTTTGTCATTTGTTAAAAATCTCCAATAGTTTAGTCGGGACTAACACACTTCAATACCCGACCGAGACTCGCGTGGTTAACCTGTCCAACCATTTGCGCTCTAACTATCCATTAATAAATGCAACATCCGAGGAGACTGCATTAAATCAATGACTACGTGTATCCATTAAATGAATTGGAAACAACTGGATATCACGTCCTCAACGCAAATCACATCCTTAAATAGATGCAATACCACCACCCGTCCATCCTTATCCACATCATGGTTGCTAACGATGCTTCCTTCCCCGGTTCAGTCCCCGACTCTGCCAAAATAAGTTTAAGTGGCGCTGGTGTGTCTTTCGGGATAATGTGCAGCATTGATAGTACAACGCCCTTTAGCACTCCAACACTGCATGATGCTTTTGAATATGTGTAAAGAGACGCTGTTTGAGATGATGTATTGTGAGGGGTTAGGGCAGAGCGAGCCTCCCCGAAGGAGCACAACTGCATGGACATTGAAAGGACAATGACATGATAATGAACCCCCATTTTCAGTTTCTTTGATTACAATAATTTGTAACATGTTGACTTTATTTTTATATAATTGAAATAAAAGGATTGATATATGAGTATTATTTAAATTGATTTTTATTTTCTGTATAAGATGTT